>CM072517.1:73323671-73571171 GCA_036898135.1 Oncomelania hupensis
TGGTACAATAACAACAGTCTTACTGGTACAATAACAACAGTCTTACTGGTACAATAACAACAGTCTTACTGGTACAATAACAACAGTCTTACTGGTACAATAACAACAGTCTTACTGGTACAATAGCAACAGTCTTACTGGTACAATAACCACAGTCTTGCCTGGTATAATAACAACACAATAAATAGCGGGCTTACCTGGTAGGTTCCAGCAGACTTGATGTCCACCTGTGCAAACTTCCAGGCATTGCCTTGCGTGCCTGACAGTGTCCAGATCTTAGTGACGTTGCCGAACATCCCAGCGCCCTGGCTGGGGCGGGTGTAGACGTTGAGAGCGTTGATGTGGGGGCCGTACATGTGGTACCAGAATCGCAGGCAGGAGCCCCGGCTGTTAGCATTCAGCACAGGGGACAGGAGCCTGGCAGTGTCACCCAAACGTCGTGGCAGGGAGGTCTCGATGTAGATGTAGAATCCGCTAACTGCAACACAACACAGGTAAAACTACATCATAGCTACAAGCACAATGGCCTTATAACTGCAACACAACACAGGTAAAACTACATCATAGCTACAAGCAAAATGGCCTTATAACTGCAACACAACACAGGTAAAACTACATCATAGCTACAAGCATAATGGCCTTATAACTGCAATAACACTTTTAGTAATACATGATAGCAACAGAGAAAGATGGAGTACGCTGTTTAAACGATCATCAGTGGTGCCCCAACGACTTCTGAGTTACGGGATAGGACAGAATAGCTACACACATAATTGATTTATATCTGCAACAACACTTTAGGTAAAACTACATGATAACTACAAAGATAATGGCTGCGCTTTATAACTGCAATAACACTTTAAATACAACTGCATGATAACTACACACATAATGGCTTTATAACTGCAATAACACTTGTAGTACAACTACATGATAACTACACATAGAATGGCTTTATCACTGTAATAACACTTGTAGTACAACTACATCATAACTACACATAGAATGGACTTATAACTGCAATAACAGTTTTAGTACTACCTGATAGCTACACACATAATGGCGTTACAACTCCAATAACACTTTAAATACAACTACATGGTAACCACAAACATAATGGCTTTATAACTGCAATAACACTTTAAGTACAACTAAATGATAACTACACATAGAATGGCTTTATAACTGTAATAAAACTTTTAGTACAACTACATGATAACTACATACAGAATGGCTTCAACATTACACATTGTTCAAATTGCTAATAAACACTTTCTTTTCAGCGAGGACATCAATGTTGATGACAGCAGACCCAATTTTCTCTTATTATTTTTCTACCAGTGGATTTTTCTGACAAACCTCGACTATGAGCACTGCAAGCCATAATGAACCCTATGCATACAATACTGCAGCTTTTGTGAACGTACGATTTCCAAGTGTGTGGTCGACGGTAGGTCCTGTTCCTGAGGTTGACGTGGCTCCAGACTTGCGCGACCAGTCAAAGACGTCAGTCTGGGTGTCCTGGGTCCACAGGCACAGGCCTTGCTCAAAACTGCAGTCGTAGGGTGAGGGAACTGTAACACAGATTACACTACAGACATGTTCCGTCATGTCATGAACTGTAACACATAGATTCACACTACAGACATGTTCTGTCATCAACTGTAACACACAAATTCACACTACAGACATGTTCTGTCATCAACTGTAACACATAGATTCACACTACAGACATGTTCTGTCATGAACTGTAACACATAGATTCACTCTACAGACATGTTCTGTCATGAACTGTAACACATAGATTCACACTACAGACATGTTCTGTCACGAACAGTACTGTAACACATAGATTCACACTACAGACATGTTCTGTCATCAACTGTAACACATAGATTCACACTACAGACATTTATTTTGTTATTATTTTTTTATGGACATTTTATTGTCTCTTTTTATTGTGATATTGTGGGTCGCCTGCCCTTGGGAAGGTGTAGTCGCAGCCTGTGGCTCACCAAAACCCAACTTACCTAAGATAACTTACCTAAGATAACTTGCGTGTTAAAATGTGTCTGAGGGAGCAAACGGGAGTACCCAGAGAAAACCCTCTGAGACGTTGTCCCAGTCAAAAGTAAGTAATAATCAGAAAAACAGGATCGATCCCACACTTGTCAGGCACCATTGGTTTCTAGCCTGTGGACAAGGCAAAACCACGCGGCCACAATGCTCATGACATTCTGTCATGCATAGCTAGTGCCACAGTGAAAAATGCCTAACGGAAATCACATAAGATCACACACACACACACACACAAACACACACATACAAACATCCATGTGCACACAGCAGCACCTGTGAGTGAATTTCTGTATTCCAAGTTGGAGTGTTGAATGGTTTCAGTGAGATCCTAACTTTGTATAGCGCCTGGAGTGTTGAATGGTTTCAGTGAGATCCTAACTTTGTATAGCGCCTGGAGCAGCACTGTAGGACCAATTATTGTTAATTTACTCCAGCCTGACAAACACAGGTAGTCTGCCCTTGACTCATTCCGTGGCACTGTCCTACACATGCATACTGTGCACGCACTTCATTCTCTCTCTTCTCTGTCCTGTGACAGCGAGACAAACAACAACAGCAACACTACATTCACTCTCTTCTATGTCCTGTGACAGCGAGACAATCAACAACAGCAACACTACATTCTCTCTCTTCTCTGTTCTGTGACAGCGAGACAATCAACAACAGCAACACTACATTCTCTCTCTTCTCTGTTCTGTGACAGCGAGACAATCAACAACAGCAACACTACATTCTCTCTCTTCTCTGTCCTGTGACAGCGAGACAATCAACAACAGCAACACTCTTCTCTGTCCTGTGACAGCGAAACAATCAACAACAGCAACACTACATTCTCTCTCTTCTCTGTCCTGTGACAGCGAGACAATCAACAGCAACACTACATTCGCTCTCTTCTCTGTTCTGTGACAGCGAGACAACCAACAACAGCAACACTACATTCGCTCTCTTCTCTGTTCTGTGACAGCGAGACAACCAACAACAGCAACACTACATTCACTCTCTTCTCTGTTCCGTGATAGCGAGACAACCAACAACAGCAACACTACATTTGCTCTTTTCTCTGTCCTGTGACAGCGAGACAACCAACAACAGCAACACTCTTCTCTGTCCTGTGACAGCAAGACAATCAACAACAGCAACACTTCTCACCTGCTGTTGCCGTCACAGATGGAATGGGAGTGGACAGTGGCTGTGGTGTACTGATGGCGGACGGGATTGCTCCATTTGGTACAGCTGTTGACAAATACGTTTGAACAAAATAACACCGCAACAGTAACATCACAAATGCGGTATCTCAACAGAGCAGGATGTCATGTATTGACAACCCAAGTTACTATATGAAATAATAAATAGTCAATCTTGACAAACAAGGCTTTTTTGACTGACATGCATAGCAATGTGAGTCTATTTACTAAACACCTCCCACCTCTTTCCTACCAAAAAACATAACAAAAAACAAAACAAAAACAAACACACACAAAACACAAGATTTTTGTAAATCAGTTGTGAGATGAGTCCTAACTAGTCCAAAAATGAAATCTAACAAAAATGTCTATCCATCTGTCCGCCGTCCGTCTTTGCAAAACTTGCAAGTGGATTAATATCTAAGAACTTATTTAAACTATCACGACCCATATATAGCCATGAGACTTCATAAATGGTCAGTGAATTAATAACTTTATTTCAAAGTCAAGGTCACAGGATCATCATATGTTCGTCCAAAAATTATATGTTTTCACAACATTTCACTGTTCTAGGTTATTAATATTGAACTTGTGATTCTTTGAGGCATGATAGATATCGTTCATTGGAGCTGTCCAAAGTCAGTTAGTATAGGTACTTTGAAGTGACCTTGAACCTAAACTATAAGAGATAGAAAGTCCACACTTGTATTTAGAGATGATAGATTGATCTTTTATACATGTCCTGTTTTTGCGTTGATCTTGAAGGTCAAGGTCATTTTAGGCTTGCAAAAACATACAAAAAAATAGGTCATCGTACAGTGGAATGGCTGTTTATTTAACCCATAGTATGCAACAACATTGGTTTATTTGATCAAACATGAGTGGGTGCAGGTCATCCCAAGGTCAAGGTCACTAAAGATCAAGGGCATCCCAAGGTCATCATTTTTTGTGTGTGTGTGTGCCTGATACAACTTTTGCTGTAGTTAGTTTTATAGTACATGTTCCAATAATGAGATGTGAGTCATATGGGCTTTGCACTCAAATGTTCTATTCTTTAGATTGTAGGAATAACGTTTTCCAATGAGATCTTTTGGACCATTACATTTCTTATGTCTTAAGAAGTACTCATTGCATGTATGCACCCAACCACACACACACACACACACACACACACACACACACACACACACAAACAGAGTGCAGGAGTTACCAGAACTTGGCAATGACATACTTGCACAGTTGGAGCTAGTGACGGTGATGTCGTCCAAAGCAATGTCTCCTTTGTAACCATTGCCTCGTATGGCTTGAAAGGTGATCTGTCAAAGCAGGAATACACACAGTAAGACATGGCAAAAATCAAGCAAAATGAATGCTTGCTGTACAAGTACTTGTTTCAACTGATTATTTTACCCATAGGTACAAAAGTACTCAACAGGCACTGAGTTACTAGCGTAGGACTGCTTGTCAACACAGGGAACAGAGACATTGTACTACGGGCAACAGTTCTTCATTCCTCTTATCCTAAGCAGGATGTTTATATTCATATAGTACAGGTGCCAGTACTACATGCAAGAGCGCAGTTTGAGTACCATCGAAGCAGAACCAAAAATATGTGATGTGAGATGCCATTTCATTGTTTCGTTCTTATATACTGCATGAATGAATGAATATTGAGGTTTAACGTCTACACCCACCATGGGCGATATGGCAGACGGAGATAACCATCCCATGGAACAAGGGGTAGGGACCTAAATCAACACTGAACCACCAGAGTAATCATACTGCTAAAATGGACAGTGAAAATGGCCACTTTTTATATCGCCCACCACAGGATTCGAATCTGGGTCAGCGGTGTGCCAGGCGAACGCTCTACCACTTGAGCTACGGCGATGGGATACTGTGTGAAACAGTGTCTCCTACTGTGCTATTGAATGTATATTATTGTCTTAATATAGCATTGTTGAAGCTCAAGAGCTGCTCAAGGTGCTGGCCGATCCAGGACCTAATTACAGCCGTTTGCTGCTGCCTTAGGTGTAACTTCCCACACAAAGGGCCCATCACAAACACTGCAAGTCTGGTGCTTACGTAGAAAGGCTTAGTGTTGTAGACAGACACTCTGCCGTTGTTCCATCCCTGCCCCTGGTCGCCGCTGAGGCTCCACATGATGTTGGCGTTGGTGGGAGTGGGGGTCGACCCGTTGGCAGACCAGACCAGAACGTTGAGAGTGCCGGTGTCGATGCCATACATGTTGAACCAGAAGTTGAGACAGACAGCGGTGGTGGGCTGCAGCAGCGGGGACTGCAGGTAGGCCGTGTCATTGAAAGTGCGAGGTGCAGAAGCTTCAATGAAGGCGTAGTGACCTGCCAGAGTAAACACCTGATGTAAGCGCATGTGAAACCTGTCTGAAGATAATGGTAACGACAATGTAAATAGTGACGGCAATGATGATGATGATAATGATTATGATGATGATGATGATGATGATGGTGATGATGATTGCAAGAACAAGGATGATGACAACTCCACCAATGATGATAATGAGGACGTACAACTAAATGCTGCTTGATACTAAGGATTACCGGAGGAATTGCCAAAAGTGTGGTCACTGCTTGGTCCAGTCAGCAGGGTCTGTGTGCCAGAGTTGCCCAGAATCCAGTCAAACTGGTCTCCAACGCTAGGGTTGGTCCATACTCCAAAGCCATGCTCAAAGTCGTTGTTTTCTACATCAACAGATTTTACATATTGATGTCACTTAGATCTACCTTCAGAATAAAAAAGGAGCAGAATGTTAAAATAAAACAAAAATGAAATGCACTCCTTAGTGTTATATCTAAAGTCAACAATGTTTTTCTATGTTTAACATTATAATAGCCATTGATATCTGTATTTCTGCACAGCAACATAATGTGACAGTCCCAGACCACAACATCTGTGGACATTCATGATAACCCCATAACACAACAACATAATGTGACAGTCCCAGACCACAACATCTGTGGACATTCAGACCATAACTCCATCACACAACATACTGTGATTGTCCCAGACCACAACATCTGTGGACATTCATGATAACCCCATCACACAACATCTGTGTACATTCATGATAACCCCATCACACATCTGTGTACATTCATGATAACCCCATCACACAACATCTGTGTACATTCATGATAACCCCATCACACAACATCTGTGTACATTCATGATAACCCCATCACACAACATCTGTGGACATTCATGATAACCCCATCACACAACATCTGTGTACATTCATGATAACCCCATCACACAACATCTGTGGACATTCATGATAACCCCATCACACAACATCTGTGGACATTCATGATAACTCCATCACACAACAACATACTGTGATAGTCCCAGACCACAACATTCATCATAACCCCATCACACAACTGCCTGTGCATTGACCAGCTACATCCTGCATGTTCATCACAGTGGACTTCTCTCAGGTATTGTGAAAGCTGAGTGGCAGTGAAAGCCTCTTCAAACTGAAAGAAGTTTAAAATCCATGAACCTCTTGCCTGAAGAGTGGCAGGAAGGGAGAATACTCACCAGCACGCTCACAGCTTCCGCTGCGCACTCCTATGTCGTCGATGGCGATGTCGCCTTGGTAACCACGACCCACTTGACCTTCAACCACAATCTGCAAACACAAGTATTTCTTTCCTACTGGTCCCCGTGTTTACATGTCATCATGGTTATTGCTTTAGGTCATGTCTACTTGTCATCATGGTTATTGCTTTAGGTCATGTCTACATGTCATCATGGTTATTGCTTTAGGTCATGTCTACATGTCATCATGGTTATTGCTTTAGGTCATGTCTACATGTCATCATGGTTATTGCTTTAGGTCATGTCTACATGTCATCATGGTTATTGCTTTAGGTCATGTCTACTTGTCATCATGGTTATTGCTTTAGGTCATGTCTACTTGTCATCATGGTTATTGCTTTAGGTCATGTCTACATGTCATCATGGTTATTGCTTTAGGTCAGGTCTACATGTCATTATGGTTATTGCTTTAGGTCATGTCTACTTGTCATCATGGTTATTGCTTTAGGTCATGTCTACATGTCATCATGGTTATTGCTTTAGGTCATGTCTACATGTCATCATGGTTATTGCTTTAGGTCAGGTCTACATGTCATCATGGTTATTGCTTTAGGTCATGTCTACATGTCATCATGGTTATTGCTTTAGGTCATGTCTACATGTCATCATGGTTATTGCTTTAGGTCATGTCTACTTGTCATCATGGTTATTGCTTTAGGTCATGTCTACATGTCAGCATTTACTCCTGGTAAGCTTTCACCTTGCCTTCCCCACTGTCAATACTCATGCTTACAGCAGTCTCAGCACCACAACCTTTGAAGCACAAACGTTTCCAACATTTTGAACCCCTAGCCACTGAAAGTTGTGAACCCCTAGCCACTGAACATTGTGAATCCCTAGCCAATGAACATTGTGAACCCTTAGCCACTAAACACAGTGAACCCTAACCATTGAATACTACTGGCATTAAAAGCTGGACATCTTTCGATAGATCATTAACAAAACACAAAGCAGTTTCCCATAAACAAATAATATGCACAAGGTCACCTTGTAAGGATTGGCAGATTGAATCGTGGTTTGTGCCGGTGTCCACACATTGCCCAAGTTCTGGTTCTTGCTCCACACTGGGGAATCGGTGGCTCCAATGGTGGCGCCGGTCATGACGTAAATGTTCAAGGCTCCGATGCTGGCTCCGTTGAGGTTGTAGTAGAAGCTGAGGCACTGCGGGGTGGTGGAGGTGATCTGGGTGCTGACCAGGCGTGCCTTCTGTCCGGCCGTGCGAGGGGCGCTGGTCTCAATGTACATGTAGTGGCCTGAGACAAGTAAACAGGCAGCCATGAGTCGCCAGTGTGTGAGTCAGTACAGGTCAGTGCTGTGTAGTGTTACATGTAAGTACAGATCAGTACTGTGTACAATGTGTATAGTATTACAGTGTAAGTCAGTAAATATCAGTACTGTGTATAGTAATACAGTGTAAGTCAGTACACATCAGTACTGTGTATAGTATTACAGCGTAAGTCAGCACATATCAGTACTGTGTACAGCGTTATACCATGTGAGCCAGTACAGATCAGTACTGTGTATAATATTAATATGGAAGACAATATCTATCACTGCTGACTTGGCTAACACTCATTTCACACATATTTCATTACCTGCAGCATCTATCACTGCTGACTTCGCTAACACTCATTTCACACATATTTCATTACCTGCAGCATCTATCACTGCTGACTTCGCTAACACTCATTTCACACATATTTCATTACCTGCAGCAGTGCCCAGGGTGTGGTCCCCAGTGGGTCCGGTCCCTATAGTTGCTGTGCTACCCGAGTTTGACGTCCAGTCAAAGTCATCCCCCTTGTCCTGGGTCCAGCTGCACAGGCCTTGCTCAAACGTGCACACCACACTGGAAGTTGGAGCTGAAAATAATCACAAGAAAAACGCCATTACTAAATAAGTCAAAGCCTGATTTTGTAGTCTTGTTTCCTCATCATTTTATAGCATTGTCAAAGACATTCACTGACTAGTGTTACCTGACTATTGGATAGTGATATAGGACGGTAATTATGATTATGACATTAAGAACATCTTACATAGTCCTATCATGTATAACACTGTGCGTTTCATCATCAAAACTGGATTATACAAGCTTTTTCTTTCTAATAATTACATTTTAATAATAATCATATGTTTATTGTTTATTATCACATATTTGCAAAAAAATGATAAAATTAAATCATTGAATTGGATGAAATTGAATCAGTTAAAAGTAAAACTACCCATTGAGAGTAACATCCAGGGATGGGGACAAACAATGTTGATGGTCTTTAATGAAAACTTGCATATCTGTAGTGTAGTAAGGGAAAGGTTGGTGCCACAGTCAACAACACACCTTGCTGACTTCAACATCAACATGAAAACTTGCATATCTGTAATGTAGTAAGGGAAAGGTTGGTGCCACAGTCAACAACACACCTTGCTGACTTCAACATCAACATGAAAACTTGCATATCTGTAGTGTAGTAAGGGAAAGGTTGGTGCCACAGTCAACAACACACCTTGCTGACTTCAACATCAACATGAAAACTTGCATATCTGTAGTGTAGTAAGGGAAAGGTTGGTGCCACAGTCAACAACACACCTTGCTGACTTCAACATCAACATGAAAAACTTGCATATCTGTAGTGTAGTAAGGGAAAGGTTGGTGCCACAGTCAACAACACACCTTGCTGACTTCAACATCAACATGAAAACTTGCATATCTGTAGTGTAGTAAGGGAAAGGTTGGTGCCACAGTCAACAACACACCTTGCTGACTTCAACATCAACATGAAAACTTGCATATCTGTAGTGTAGTAAGGGAAAGGTTGGTGCCACAGTCAACAACACACCTTGCTGACTTCAACATCAACATGAAAACTTGCATATCTGTAGTGTAGTAAGGGAAAGGTTGGTGCCAAAGTCAACAACACACCTTGCTGACTTCAACATCAACATGGAAACTTGCATATCTGTAGTGTAGTAAGGGAAAGGTTGGTGCCACAGTCAACAACACACCTTGCTGACTTCAACATCAACATGAAAACTTGCATATCTGTAGTGTAGTAAGGGAAAGGTTGGTGCCACAGTCAACAACACACCTTGCTGACTTCAACATCAACATGAAAACTTGCATATCTGTAGTGTAGTAAGGGAAAGTTGGTGCCACAGTCAACAACACACCTTGCTGACTTCAACATCAACATGAAAACTTGCATATCTGTAGTGTAGTAAGGGAAAGGTTGGTGCCACAGTCAACAACACACCTTGCTGACTTCAACATCAACATGAAAACTTGCATATCTGTAGTGTAGTAAGGGAAAGGTTGGTGCCACAGTCAACAACACACCTTGCTGACTTCAACATCAACATGAAAACTTGCATATCTGTAGTGTAGTAAGGGAAAGGTTGGTGCCACAGTCAACAACACACCTTGCTGACTTCAACATCAACATGAAAACTTGCATATCTGTAGTGTAGTAAGGGAAAGGTTGGTGCCACAGTCAACAACACACCTTGCTGACTTCAACATCAACATGAAAACTTGCATATCTGTAGTGTAGTAAGGGAAAGGTTGGTGCCACAGTCAACAACACACCTTGCTGACTTCAACATCAACATGAAAACTTGCATATCTGTAGTGTAGTAAGGGAAAGGTTGGTGCCACAGTCAACAACACACCTCGCTGACTTCAACATCAACATGAAAACTTGCATATCTGTAGTGTAGTAAGGGAAAGGTTGGTGCCACAGTCAACAACACACCTCGCTGACTTCAACATCAACATGAAAACTTGCATATCTGTAGTGTAGTAAGGGAAAGGTTGGTGCCACAGTCAACAACACACCTCGCTGACTTCAACATCAACATGAAAACTTGCATATCTGTAGTGTAGTAAGGGAAAGGTTGGTGCCAAAGTCAACAACACACCTTGCTGACTTCAACATCAACATGAAAACTTGCATATCTGTAGTGTAGTAAGGGAAAGGTTGGTGCCACAGTCAACAACACACCTTGCTGACTTCAACATCAACATGAAAACTTGCATATCTGTAGTGTAGTAAGGGAAAGGTTGGTGCCACAGTCAACAACACACCTTGCTGACTTCAACATCAACATGAAAACTTGCATATCTGTAGTGTAGTAAGGGAAAGGTTGGTGCCACAGTCAACAACACACCTTGCTGACTTCAACATCAACATGAAAACTTGCATATCTGTAGTGTAGTAAGGGAAAGGTTGGTGCCACAGTCAACAACACACCTTGCTGACTTCAACATCAACATGAAAACTTGCATATCTGTAGTGTAGTAAGGGAAAGGTTGGTGCCACAGTCAACAACACACCTTGCTGACTTCAACATCAACATGAAAACTTGCATATCTGTAATGTAGTAAGGGAAAGGTTGGTGCCACAGTCAACAACACACCTTGCTGACTTCAACATCAACATGAAAACTTGCATATCTGTAGTGTAGTAAGGGAAAGGTTGGTGCCACAGTCAACAACACACCTTGCTGACTTCAACATCAACATGAAAACTTGCATATCTGTAGTGTAGTAAGGGAAAGGTTGGTGCCACAGTCAACAACACACCTTGCTGACTTCAACATCAACATGAAAAACTTGCATATCTGTAGTGTAGTAAGGGAAAGGTTGGTGCCACAGTCAACAACACACCTTGCTGACTTCAACATCAACATGAAAACTTGCATATCTGTAGTGTAGTAAGGGAAAGGTTGGTGCCACAGTCAACAACACACCTTGCTGACTTCAACATCAACATGAAAACTTGCATATCTGTAGTGTAGTAAGGGAAAGGTTGGTGCCACAGTCAACAACACACCTTGCTGACTTTAACATCAACACTTTCTATAGCAGCAGATCAATAACTTCACTCAAATATTTGATTCTATATTGTACAGAACTTATTGCTTCTATTTGGAAAACTTCATGTATTGTACCGATACCAAAAAAGAAACCTGTTTCATGCTTAAATGACCTCCGCCCAGTTGCTCTGACTTCGTCTGTGATAAAGGTTTTCGAAAGAATTGTCCTAAAGCGCCTAGAAATTTTAGTTGATCCATTTTTAGATTCTTTTGCAGTTCGCTTATAGAAGAAAAAGAAATGTGGAAGATGCAGTCTTGTATGTGCTGAATAAAATATATGCACACCTAGACAATGCTAATACTTGCATACGATTGATGTTTTTTGATTTTAGCTCTGCTTTTAACACCATGCAATGTCATCTACTTTTAGAGAAATTGATCAGAATGAACGTGGATTTCCATACTGCTTCTTGGATTTTAGATTATTTAACTAACAGACCACAATTTGTGCGCTTTGCCTCTGTATGTAATAGAACTTCTTTTTCTCGTGCAATATATTCTAGTGTTCTCTCTACAAACACAGGCGCTCCCCAAGGAACAGTATTATCACCTTTTCTTTTTAGTCTATATACTTCTGATTGTAGGCATACTCAGGTGACATGCCCCATTGTGAAATTTGCAGACGACACTGGCATGACAGGACTGATCACGGATGACGACGACACGACATACAGACAACCCAGCTAACCACAATTTCGGGGCCCGATGGGGCCCGCATCGGGCAGCCCGATGGGGCCCGGATCGGGCAACCGATCGGGGCCCGATCGGGCAAATGGAAATTGGAACCGACTCGGGCCCGATTCGGGCAAAGATCGGGCGATCGTCGGGCTACCCGAAACTTACCCGATCGTAACCCCACGTTCGCCAAACAGTAGCCCGACTTTCGATAAAGATTGGGCGATCGTCGGGGTACCCAAAACTTACCCGACCGTAACCCAACCTTTGCCGAACGGTAACCCGATTCCGGCAAAGATCGGGCATACGTCAGGATACCCAACACCAACCCTATTGTAACCCAACTTAAACCAGAAACAACCCCGATAATGCCCCATCCCTGGCCAATGCTGATTTACCCTAAAATCATATCCCACATATTGTTTATGATATGTGATTGCATGAAGAAAGAATTGAGATGTCTGGTGTTAATAGGGACTGTCGGCACAGGCGTTTTTGTTTTCGGAAGTCCTTGGTGTGTCCCCACTTAAGTATTTACACACCATTTCGATAACGATATAGCGTGATCTTCGTCGCTATCGAAATCGTGTGTAAATACATAAACGAAAGGCAAAGCACCCAAAAAACAACCACAGTGAAAATAGAAATAGGTTTTCGCAGGCAAACACAATATCCGAGCACATGCAACTGTAGAACTTAGAAGAAAACTGTAGAAAATTGGCGGTTAAGTACAACCGGAAAAGACCAGCAGTAATGGGCACGGAAATTTACCCTTGACTTATAATGTATAAACAAATACAATAGTTAAAAGAAACACTGTAACAATATTTTACATATTGTATGATAAAAATTAAGAATTATAAGCACAATTAAATAATTATAGGTTGCTGAATTGATTTTGTATAAATATTTTTCACATACATACGCCGCAGCATATGTGAAGCAGACGAAACATTCCAGACAGTTTAGCCAATTAAATGTGAGAGTAGGCCTATGTTAGCGTGTGCGCAGTGTGGCTTTGTGGTGGGGCAGAATCGGGCTGCAGACGGGAGGGCGAATCGTTACATTTCTGGACTCCGCTACGCATCGGGTTTTTGTAGGGCTATGTGGGTCCCTACTAAAACCCGACAAAAGTCGGGATGCCCTATGCGGCCCCAGTGGGGCCCCGATCGGGCTGGTTTGCTGGGAAGAGATTGACAGTTTTGTTTCTTTCTGTGATAACAATTTTCTTGAATTAAATGTCGGAAAAACCAAAGAAATTATAATTGACTTTAGGCGCAAGAATGTTGTTTTTGATGAAATTTTGATTAAAGGTCAACCAGTAGAAAGGGTTAAAAGTTACAAATACTTAGGAATAGTTTTAGATGAAAAATTGACATGGAACGACAACTTAGATCATATTGTCAACAAAACACACAGCCGTATCTATTGCCTGCGCTGCGCAAATTAAGATCTTTCGAAATATCACATAAAATACTGCAAATGTTTTTCACATCTGTTGTCAGCAGTGTCATGACCTTTGGCCTGTCTTGCTGGGGTGGGAATGTGACAAAGAGAGACAAAGACAGACTGGACAAAATCATCAAGAAAGCAGGTGGGGTGGTCGGGAGTAAGCAAGACGACATACAGACTATTCACAAGAGACAGGTAGTGAAGAAAACGACAGCAATTCTGGCCGACAGCGATCATCCTCTGTACATGGAATTTGCCAGTAGGTTGATAGAGAGAAGTGGTAGATATAGGGCAGTAAAGACAAAAACGACGAGGCACAAACATTCATTTATTCCGACAGCCATTCAGATGTACAACGAGCAATTAGATAGGGCAAACACAAAACACACGACTAACTAACATACTGACTAGCTGCATTCCCACCTGGGAGGGACTCACTACCGCACTATAGAATTAACGTGCAGTATGCTCTTTCTAATGCTAAACTACACTTTTATGTTTTTATGTGTATAAATTCTTAAATAATAGTCTTTTATACCCTTTTTATGATTGTAGTTTACTTTTGCTTACTATGTGTTATATACTTTTTGACTCCCATTGCTATAAAAAAAAAAAGTATAATGCATGCCTAAAGATAAGTGTATGTGGTGTTTCTCTTTTGCCTGATTGTTAGCATGCCGTCCTTAATGTTGCATATGACATGTATGTTTTTATCATATTTATAATTGTGCTGAGTGAAAGATTTCCTTGACGACATTGTAATTTCCATTTTATGGATTATTAAAGATTATGACTTATGACTTATGACTTCTACCCATAATGACAGACGTTTATTACATACCCTGACTTCTACCCATGATGACAGATGTTTATTACATACCCTGCTTCTACCCATAATGACAGACGTTTATTACATACCCTGCTTCTACCCATAATGACAGACGTTTATTACATACCCTGACTTCTACCCATGATGACAGACGTTTATTACATACCCTGACTTCTACCCATAATGACAGACGTTTATTACATACCCTGACTTCTACCCATAATGACAGACGTTTATTACATACCCTGACTTCTACCCATGATGACAGACGTTTATTACATACCCTGACTTCTACCCATGATGACAGACGTTCACTACATACCCTGACTTCTACCCATGACAGACGTTTACTACATACCCTGACTTCTACCCATAATGAAAATCGTGTATTACATACCCTGACTTCTACCCATAATGACAGATGTTTATTACATACCCTGACTTCTACCCATAATGACAGACGTTTATTACATACCCTGACTTCTACCCATGATGAAAGACGTTTATTACATACCCTGACTTCTACCCATAATGACAGACGTTTATTAAATACCCTGCTTCTACCCATGATGACAGACATTTATTACATACCCTGACTTCTACCCATCTACCCATAATGACAGACGTTTACTACATACCTTGACTTCTACCCATAATGACAGACGTTTACTACATACCCTGACTTCTACCCATAATGACAGATGTTTATTACATACCCTGACTTCTACCCATAATGACAGATGTTTATTACATACCCTGACTTCTACCCATAATGACAGACGTTTATTACATACCCTGACTTCTACCCATAATGACAGATGTTTATTACATACCCTGACTTCTACCCATGATGACAGACTTTTATTACATACCCTGACTTCTACCCATGTTATTACATACCCTGACTTCTACCCATGATGACAGACTATTATTACATACCCTGACTTCTACCCATAATGACAGACGTTTATTACATACACTGACTTCTACCCATAATGACAGACGTTTATTACATATCCTGATTCTACCCATAATGACAGACGTTTACGACATACCCTGACTTCTACCCATAATGACAGACATTTATTACATACCCTGAATTCTACCCATAATGACAGACGTTTATTACATACCCTGACTTCTACCCATAATGACAGATGTTTATTACATACCCTGACTTCTACCCATAATGACAGACGTTTACTACATACCCTGACTTCCACAAGCTCCCTGGGTGGCTCTGATGTCATCAATGCTGATGTCACCACGGTAAAACAATGAACTGCCAGCTTCAAACGCCAGGTTGGTCTGAGCAGATTGAGCTGGAACTGATATCTGCGCTTGCACCCACTGGTTTCCCTGTGACTGATTCCGAGTCCACACCGCGGTCCCTAGGTTGCCGTTGGTCTGTAAAGATAACAGATGTCAATGAACATGTCAAAGTCACAAGGTTGCCGTTAGTCTGTAAAGATAACAGATGTCAATGAACATGGCAAAGTCCCTAGGTTGCCGTTAGTCTGTAAAGATAACAGATATCAATGAACATGGCAAAGTCCCTAGGTTGCCGTTAGTCTGTAAAGATAACAGATGTCAATGAACATGTCAAAGTCACTCTGTTGCCGTTAGTCTGTAAACAGATGTCAGGGAACCTATCAAAGTCACTAGATTACTGTTAGTCTGTAAACAGATATCAGTGAACATGTCAAAGTCACTAGATTACCGTTAGTCTGTAAACAGATGTCAGTGAACATGTCAAAGTCACTAGATTACCGTTAGTCTGTAAACAGATGTCAGTGAACATGTCAAAGTCACTAGATTACCGTTGGTCTGTAAACAGATGTCAGTGAACATGGTAAAGTCACTTGGTTACCGTTAGTGACAGACATTAAATAAAAATGTTGCTGGGTTGGGGGTTGAGGGTTGGGAGTGTGGGGGAATGACCCCGTACCATGATGTAGACACTGAGAGTGTTGACGCGAGCGCCGTACATGTGGTACCAGAAGCTGAAGCAGTACGGTGATTGTGCAGAGATGGGCTGGGACACCAGGCGACCTTTCTTGGCGGTGAGGGAGAAGGCGGTGAGAGCGGAGTTGATGTACACATACCACCCGTTAGGTGTGGCCAGGGTGTGGTCGTTAGTGGGGCCCGTTTTATTGCTGCCGCTGGGGCCCTGGGCCAGCACCCAGTCTATCTGGTCAGTGGTGTCCTGCGTCCAGGAGCACAGGCCACCCTCAAAGGAACAGTCGTAGGGTGAGTTGGACACTGAACACAAAGATGCACACAATGTTAATACATCACTATGGGGCACTACAGGCTGAATTCACTTCTAACTACACTAAGGAAAAATCCCATGTCTAACAACACTGCGGTAACACCCATGTCTAACTACCCTAGGATAACGACAAGTCTCACTATGCTAAGGTAAAGCCCATGTCTCACTACACTAAGGTAAAGCCCATGTCTCACTACACTAGGGTAAAGCCCATGTCTCACTACGCCATGGTAAAGCCCATGTCTCACTACATTAGAGTAAAGCCCATGTCTCACTACACTAGGGTAAAGCCCATGTCTCACTATGCCATGGTAAAGCCCATGTCTCACTACATTAGAGTAAAGCCCATGTCTCACTACACTAGGGTAAAGTCCATGTCTCACTACACTAGGGTAAAGCCCATGTCTCACTACATTAGGGTAAAGTCCATGTCTCACTACACTAGGGTAAAGCCCATGTCTCACTACGCTAGGGTAAAGTCCATGTCTCACTACGCTAGGGTAAAGTCCATGTCTCACTACATTAGGGTAAAGTCCATGTCTCACTACACTAGGGTAAAGTCCATGTCTTACTACGCTACGGTAAAGTCCATGTCTCACTACACTAGGGTAAAGCCCATGTCTTACTACGCTAGGGTAAAGCCCATGTCTCACTACGCTAGGGTAAAGCCCATGTCTTACTACACTAGGGTAAAGCCCATGTCTCACTACACTAGGGTAAAGCCCATGTCTCACTACACTAGGGTAATGCCCATGTCTCACTACACTAGGGTAAAGCCCATGTCTCACTACACTAGGGTAAAGCCCATTTCTAACTACACTATGGTAAAGCCCATTACTAACTACACAAAGGTAAAACCCAATTCTAACTACATTAAGGTAAAGCTCATTTCTAACTACACTATGATAAAGCCCATTTCTAATCACACTAGGGTAAAGCCCATTTCTAATCACACTAGGGTAAAGCCCATGTCTCACTACACTAAGGTAAAGCCCATTTCTAACTACACTAGGGTAAAGTCCATTTCTAACCACACTAGGGTAAAGCCCATTTCTAACTACCCTAAAGCTCATAAATTGAGCAGAAAGCTGTAGGTGCACTTACCAAAGCTAGTGGGAGCAGGCGTGGTGGGCGGTGGTACTGTAACTGTGATGTTGCCAGCACTGGTTGGCTTGTCTGTCACACACACACACACACACACACACACACATTATACACTACACTCCGTCCACTTTTACTACACACTCTTTTTAACATGGCAAACATTTCCAGTGATGTGTTCATTGTAATAATGTGTTAGGTTTCAACAATACAGATGTGATTGATTTGTGATTTACTACACACACATTTTAGCATAGCAAACATTTTCAGTGGGGTGTTCATTGTAGTAATGTGATCAAACACAATGTTAGGTTTCAACAACAGATGTGATTAACTCTGATTTTCACTACCTCAAATAGCTGCTCAGTGCACTGTGCCAAAACAAGACCTAACTCAAATCACCCCTAGGTGGCAACTTGCTGGATGATGTGCAGTGAACACACCACAGTGCACAATCCTAGGTCCAATGTCTAGTCTTCACTGACAAGGTATGTACATATTCTATGTCTAAGCTTCACTGATAAGATATGCACATATTCTATGTCTAGGTTTCACTGATAAGATATGCACATATTCTATATATATAGGCTTCACTGATAAGATATGCACATATTCTATGTCTAGGCTTCATTGATAAGCAATGTACTTATTCTATGTCTAGGCTTTACTGATAAGTTATGTACATATTTTATGTCTAGGTTCCACTGATAAGAGTACACTACTGTGTATATGTCTCAGTTGTGTTATATGTGTGTGTTTTATGGGTGTGTTTTATGTGTTTGTTTTATGTGTTTGTTTTATGTGTTTGTTTTATGTTTGTTTTATGTGTATGTTTTATGTGTGTTTTATGTGTATGTTTTATGTGTGTTTTATGTGTATGTTTTATCTGTGTTTTATGTGAGTGAGAGAGAGAGAGAGAGAGAGAGAGAGAGAGAGAGAGAGAGAGAGAGAGAGGAAGAGACAGACAGACAGACCTAAACAAAGAAGTGGAAAGGCAAAATCTTCAATGGGATAATAGCATTACGTCCTATTGATCTGCCTTGCAACTAGTCCTTAATAAACAATTCTGAAGGAACAAAATAATTTATATAAAATGCATGTGAAAGTTATGTATACCTTAACAAAATAATTGATATAAAATACATGTGAAAGTTATGTATACCTTAAATGTGGTCAGAAATAACTAAGGATATAACAAGAGAGAGACAGAAGAGACAAAGACCCAGAGAGAGGCAGAGAGAGAGAGACAGAAGAGACAAAGACCCAGAGAGAGGCGGAGAGAGAGAGACAGAAGAGACAAAGACCCAGAGAGATGCAGAGAGAGAGAGACGGAGACTGAGCAAGCTTGTGCTAGTAATTTTATGTGTGGTATAGATGAATGCTTAGGAGCAAATATTTACAGCAAACATAAGATTTGGAATCTGTGCTATATACATTGTGTACAACTACATTTCACTATGACATATTTTTTAAAAAGACAACTCACAGGCACAATACTGAGTGGAAAAGGTGAAGTCGTCGATGGCTATGTCACCGTAGTAGTTCGTTCCCCTTATGCCTTCCACACGAACCTACAGCACAACAAACACACATACAGCACAATATAATTTCAGGGTCCAGTTATTTGGTTGAGCAAGATCAATAGTAGATATAGGCAAAGACAAACAGGTACACAAATCAACACAGCTGTCTAGTGACATATCACTAGCACAGGCAGACAACTACCATACACACATGTTGATGATAGACTTTGTTGTAGTAAACAAAATGAAAGGCAATAGAACACATCAAACAGCTTATGGGGAGGGAGCATGCAAGTCAACAGTTTCACAACAGGTAGTACAAGACCGCTCTTACACAGCTTTAACTCCTGCTCATTCAATAGCATATACAAATCAGTTCCTGCAGATAACAATCAAACCTTAACACAAAGCCCTGTGCTATGCCAGGATGAAGGACATCCTTTTGTCAGGAACACTTTGATGAGGGTGCTCCCCATCTTGCCATACCCTACTGTAATGAGACTAAAAGGAAATGTACAGATTGTCAATTCCACAATAAAGAGGTATACCTTTTCTCAGAGCCAGTGTCAACAGGGTGAAGGGATTAATGATAAGGTTGGTGATGGAGGATAACCCTTCTCCACTACAAAATAAAGTTTTAAACTTCCCATTCCACAGGACCCACAATGCTGGCCGTATTAATGCTGGTCCCTTAGCATGAAGAAGAAAGAGAGCACCACTGACCATGTATTCCTTGGCCTGGGGTAGGATGGGCATTTGAGCCTGCAGCCACGTCTGTCCTTTGTCTCCTGACTGGGTCCAGGCAAGCGTGCGGGTGGTGTTGGCCACGTCATCAATGTACACGTTCAGCGTCCCTGACCATGCATACACCATTGTTTATTAAACTGACCATGCATACACCATTATTTATTACACTGACCATGCACAAACCATTGTTTATTACACTGACCATGCATACACCATTGTTTATTACACTGACCATGCACAAACCATTGTTTATTACGCTGACCATGCATACACCATTGTTTATTACACTGACCATGCACAAACCATTGTTTATTACACTGACCATGCATACACCATTGTTTATTACACTGACCATGCATACACTATTGTTTATTACACTGACCATGCACAAACTATTGTTTATTACACTGACCATGCATACACCATTGTTTATTACACTGACCATGCACAAACCATTGTTTATTACACTGACCATGCACAAACTATTGTTTATTACACTGACCATGCATACACCATTGTTTATTACACTGACCATGCATACACCATTGTTTATTACACTGACCATGCATACACTATTGTTTATTACACTGACCATGCATACACAATTATTTATTACACTGACCACGCATACACCATTGTTTATTACACTGACCACGCATACACCATTGTTTATTACACTGACTATGCATACATCATTGTTTATTACACTGACCATGCATACACCAATGTTTATTACACTGACCATGCATACACCATTATTTATTACACTGACCACGCATACACCATTATTTATTACACTGACCACGCATACACCATTATTTATTACACTGACCACGCATACATCATTATTTATTACACTGACTATCTACACATACACCAATGTTTATTAAACTGACCATGCATACATCATTATTTGTTACATGAAGAAAACTGACCATGCATACACCATTATTTGTTACATGAAGAAAACTGACCATGCATACATCATTGTTACTATAACATAAAGAAAAATGACCATGAATACATCATTGTTTGGTAGTAACTTAACATGAAGGAAACCTGTTTAAAGCACAGACAGAAGTGAAGTCTGATGACATTAAATCAATTAACAAAAAAATCCAACGACAAGCGTGTCTCACCGATGCCACTGCCGAACATGTAGTACCAGAAGGTGAAGCAGACTGTGCCGGTGCTGAAGGCTGGGAATGGCTGTGACAGTAACCACGTCTTATCACCCAGCATTCTGGGGGCTGACGTCTCCATGAACATGTAGTAGCCTGCACAACACACAGAGCTGTCCTCAGCCAAAAGTGCAAAGTCCACACTAAAGACCAACCACACAGTTTCCACATAATCTTTTAGCTGCAAAGGGATACATGAGGAAGAGGCATAAGGGCCTCTCTTTTCTGAGGGAAAGCTTCAACAGAGAGAGGTGTGCCTATTAGTATTACATATAATGCGCCAACGCTGCCTTTGTAATCGTATTGCCCAGTTTGAGAGGAATGAAGTTGTGTGGCATTGTTTTGTGCTGTATTGTTTTGTGCTGTATTGTGTTGTGTTGTATTGTGTTGTATTGTATGGTATTGGATTGTATTGCTGGGATGTACATCTTGTACTGTAGCTTCTGCGGAGAAACTATTATCTGTGATATATCGGGGCAGTTTACCTTTTATGACTTTTTATGACATTCACCTCTAGTTTATTGTATGTATTTAACTGTATGTTTTGTTATTTATTTGTTTTATTTACTATTTTTTGATTGGACTACTTCTCATGTGTATGTAATAATATTTTTAATTCTTTTTGGTAATTGTGCTGATGCTGCCATTGTAATTGCTCAGTTTGAGATGAATAAAGTTGTATTGTATTGTATTGTATTGTATTGTATTGTATTGTATGCAACATTAATTTAATTCTGGCAAAACAATCCAAAGGACATGAAAATGCAAAGTTCCTATTTGAATAAAAACATGCAGCAGGTAGACCTACCTGAGGTGTCCCCTGTGTGTGATCCATGCAAAGTTGCTAATTGTATGAAAACATGCAACATGTTGATCTACCTGAGGTGTCATCTGTGTGTGATCAATGCTAAGTTGCTCATTGTATGAAAACATGCAGCATGTTGACCTATCTGGGGTGTCCACCTGTGTGTGATCAATGCTAAGTTGCTCACTGTATGAAAACATGCAGCATGTAGACCTACCTGGGGTGTCCCCCTGTGTGTGATCAATGCTAAGTTGCTCATTGTACGAAAACATGCAGCATGTAGACCTACATGGGGTGTCACCTGTGTATGATCAATGCTATTTGTCTGAAAACATGCAGCATGTAGACCTACATGGGGTGTCACCTGTGTGTGATCAATGCTATTTGTATGAAAACATGCAGCATGCAGACCTACCTGAGGTGTCTCCCTGTGTGTGATCAATGCTATTTGTATAAAAACATGCAGCATGTAGACCTACCTGAGGTGTCTCCCTGTGTGTGATCAAAGGTGGGCCCAGTGAACAGAGTGGGCGTAGATCCAGAGATGCGTATCCAGTCAAACTGGTCACCGGATGGGACGTTGGACCAAGTGCAGGTGTCCTTCTCAAAGCTGCAATCACCTGGTGAGAGGCCACAGGAGCCAGGTGTGATGCTGATGTCATCAATGGCGATGTCACTCTGGAAGCTTCTCCCCACCACGCCCTCAAACACCACCTGATACAGCATGCAGCACCAGTCACCATTCTCATGTCAGCCTCAGCGCTTTTCTCTCTCATTCTTCTTCTTTCTCTTTTAATAACAACATTCAACATTCACGATCACTATTTTGTCTTTTAATAACAACACTCAACATTCACCATCACTATTTTGTCTGTTAATAACAACATTCAACATTCAGCATCACTATTTTGTCTTTTAGTAACAACATTCAACATTCACCATCACTATTTTGTCTGTTAATAACAACACTCAACATTCAGCATCACTATTTTCTCTTTTAATAACAACATTCAACATTCACCATCACAATTTTGTCTTTTAATAACAACATTCAACATTCAGTATCACTATTTTATCTTCTTTCCTTCTTTCTTTCTTTCTTTCTTTCTTTCAACTTTCAACTTTTTTTTTATTGTTCTTTCTCAGTTTTATTAATAACATTCAACATTATTATTCTTTCTTTTAGTAACAACATTCAACTTTCAATGTTGTTTTTTCTCTTTTTTAGTAACAACATTCAACACCACTTTATTGTCTCAGCCTCAATCCCTCATTTGACCTCTCTTAACATTTTCTCATTTTTACTTTCTCTTTCTCCCACTCTATTTCTCTCCCTAGCTCTTTCTCTGCCATTGTTCACTCATCCTCTCTCCCTAATTCTTTCTCTGCCACTGTTCACTCATCCTCTCTCCCTAATTCTCTCTCTGCCATTGTTCACTCATCCTCTCTCCCTAATTCTTTCTCTGCCACTGTTCACTCATCCTCTCTCCCTAATTCTCTCTCTGCCATTGTTAACTCATCCTCTCTCCCTAATTCTTTCTCTGCCACTGTTCACTCATCCTCTCTCCCTAATTCTTTCTCTGCCACTGTTCACTCATCCTCTCTCCCTAATTCTTTCTCTGCCACTGTTCACTCATCCTCTCTCCCTAATTCTCTCCCTGCCATTGTTCACTCATCCTCTCTCCCTAATTCTTTCTCTGCCACTGTTCACTCATCCTCTCTCCCTAATTCTCTCTCTGCCACTGTTCACTCATCCTCTCTCCCTAATTCTCTCTCTGCCACTGTTCACTCATCCTCTCTCCCTAATTCTTTCTCTGCCACTGTTCACTCATCCTCTCTCTGACCTGCCAAGAAGAAGCAGGCGAGGTGACAGTGAGCTGTGTCTCAATCCATCGGTTGCCTTGGTCGCCAGACCTGTTGAACAGGACGTTGCCCAGTTGTCCGGCCTGCCTCAGGTAGACGTTGAGGGCCCCCATGGTGGGGCCGTACATGTGGTACCAGAAACGCAGGCATGAGCCCGCTGAGGCTGGTTGAGAGGGACTGATCAGTTGAGCCTTCTGCCCTGGCCGCTTGCCTGAGGCCTCCACATACATGTAGTACCCTGCAACAAATGACAGGGTAACAGTACAGTACAATACAATACAATACAACACAATACAGTACAACACAATATAATATGCGGTGTTCCACAGGGTTCTGTACTGGGCAATGTACTCTTTTCCATGTCTACTACAAGGCTAGGGCTATTCTATCCTATCCTACCCTATCCCCTAACTCGAAGGTCGTTTGGGAAGTGTAGACTGATGGTCCAGTCTTTCCAAATGGGCTTTAACCTTGTCAGGGCAGTAGTTGTTTGTGCGATCCTGGATCCTGTCGAGACCCATTGTCTGATACAATGGCTTTTAAATATTTGAAGCTATGCACTGTGTTGAGGTATTGGCCTTTGACTTTGATGTTCGTCTTGATGCCATTGGTTTGTTGGTCATCATTTTGATCTTCTCTGCACATATTTCCATTCTAAATGCTCTGGAGGTGGTGTCAAGCCTCTGTACCAGCTGTTCAAGCTCTTGTTCCTCTCCAGCCAATCCATCAATGTCATCCGCAAAACGAAGGTTGGAGATTGCTCTACCCCTTATGCTGACTGTGCCTTTGTGATCTGCAAGGGCATCTGACATGATGCGCTCTAGGAAGATGTTGAAGAGTGTTGGACAGAGTAGGCATCCTTGACACACGCAGATTGTTGTTCTGAACCAGTTCCCGATGGCACTGTTGTGGAGGATTGCACTGGTAGCCTTGTCATACAGGCTTTAGATCACTTTAATAATGTTAGGGCTGATGTTTACACTCTCACGGTTGTCCACAGAGCTGCATGCCAGACTCAATCAACACCTTCTTGAAGTCTACAAACACATGATGTTGTTGGTGCTGTAGATATTTCTCGCAGTTGTGAGAGCTTGTTACTTTAACCTACGCTGCCTTGGGAAATTGCAACCTTTCTTGATGCTTAGGCCCCGGGCAGCCAAATCCATTGCTGTGGCCCTTTTTTGTCAAGGCTGAACTATGGCAATAGTTGCCTCTGGGGTCTCCCTGGCAACCACCTGGATTGCCTGCAGCGTGTCATGAATACTGCGACATGAATAGTCACACCAACGAGACAGAGAGAACACATCTCCTCCCCTGTATTAAGTGAGCTTCACTGGCTTCCTGTTAAACAGCGACTTGCTCAGAAGATTTTTTTCTCTCTGCTTCAAATGCCTTAAGGAGCTGCTAGCACCTTCATATCTTCAGGACATTATTCCCCGTCACAACCCACAAAGGCATTTTCAATCTTCCTCTCAGTCTATGCTCAAGACGCAGAGTGTTGACAGTCACAGGATGAAGCCCCTAGGTTATAGAGTTTTCTCCCATTGTGGGCCTGTGCTGTGGAATACCTGAGTGTTGACGGTCACAGAAAGAAGTCCCTAAGTTATAGAGTTTTCTGCCATTGTGGGCCCGTGCTGTGGAATGCCTGAGTGTTGACAGTCACAAGAAGAAGCCCCTAAGTTATAGAGTTTTTTCCATTGTGGGCTGCTGTGGAATGCCCAAGTGTTGACAGTCACAGGAAGAAGCCCCTAGGTTACCGAGTTTTCTCCCATTGTTGGCCTGTGCTGTGGAATGCCTTCCCTCCAGACCTGAGAAATGTGGTCACAGTTCAAAGCTTAAAAAAAACACATCTTAAAATGTCCTTGTTCCTCTGATTGTGACAATTTAGATTTTTATTTTAATATATATATATTTTGTTTGTTTGGTGTCCTAAGCATGCTGCCAGCGTGGAGTTATTCATGTTAACAAGCCATCATCATCATCATCATCATCATCATCATCATCATCATCATCATCATCATCATCATCATCAACAACAACACAATGCGTACACAAAAACATGCTCTTTCTCTTTGTTAAGAAAACTGAATGTCAACCACTATTCATCTTTTCCTTTCCAATGACTATGGCCTTCAATGCAGTGAAGATTTTGTAGACTTTCTGAGGTTTCACAATTGTATCAGTTTATAGAGAACAGTTGTTGCTGAAGTACAAGCACAACTGTAGCTGAACTACTACACAACTAATATCAATCTTTTAATGGTACAACTCAGAAACCTTTCAATGATACAATGCTTACATGGGTCTATATTACTGCTTGTCAACTACTGCCCACATGCCACAGGGTCAGTGTTGCGATGGATTTACATTGTGTATTGCTGTTAACATTACTGCTTAATAACTTCTAGCTTCTGACCATATGCCAAAGGGAGACAATACAATGATGTTACTGAGCTATCCTACCGGCAGATGTGCCCAGCGTGTGGTCATTGGAGGGTCCAGTGCCACTGCTGGCAGTGCTGGATGAGCCTCTGGTCCAGTCAAAGTCATCAGTGTAGGACTGTGTGAAGCCACAGATAGTCTGGCTGTTGTCAAACGTGCACACTGTGGAGACGGAGGTGGCTCCTGAAAATGATGACACAGTAGAGTTCAGTAGGGAGTAAAACAAGAGTTCAGTAGGAAGTAAAACAATAGAGTTCGATAGAGAATAAAACAATAGAATTCAGTAGGAAGTAAAACAATAGAGTTCGATAGGGAGTAAAACAACTGAGTTCAGTAGGAAGTAAAACACAGCTCAGTAGGGGGTCAAACAACAGAGTTCAGTAGGGAGCAAAAGAAATCCACAAAGGAGTACAAAATGTAGTTGACCAAAGAATAAAGAACATTCGGCATCAAGGTAAAAACTAACCACAGGCTCCGTCGATGACTTTGATGTCGTCCAGGCCAATGTCGCCAAGGTAACTGGTGCCGCGCAGTCCCTCAAAGACGATGTTGTAGGGGCTGGTGGTGGTCAGACTGACCTGAGCCTGGTGCCAGTTGGCGTCCACTGACCCTCTGTGAGTCCACACTGGGTTGCCGTATGTAGCGCCCACCTGCCAACAACGTTTACATCCGGGAAAAGTATAATTGTGTGCCCATGTTAGATGCTGCTGGCATGTTAGTCTCAAGCTCTCACACAAAAAGAGTTTATGGCCATAATTATGCCATCACATAACGAGACACAGGTACATGAAATACACAAACAAAGCACAACAAAACAGAGCAAACAGTCAACTGTGCACAGTAACTGCCAAGCTTCAAACCCACACACATACATTTATGAGGCAAATTGACTCACCAATATCAGCAGCTCTACACAACTAAACAATGACAATTGTGCCCAAACAAGTCCTATCATTTAACATTACTATCATGATAAATCCACAGAAGGAGCATCACTGACTAAGGTGGGGCTGACCTTGGTGTAGACGTTGAGAGCGTTGATGTGAGGACCGAACATGTGGTACCAGAAGGTCAGACACTTGGGCTGACCGTCAGCTACCTGTGAGCTGACCAGCCTGGCCTTGTCGTTAGGGGCACGCGGGCTGGATGTCTCGATGAACACGTAATACCCAGCATCTGAACAGTGACCACAGACATCATGTGTAAACACCAAGGCCACAGATGATCAGTTTCTCACACAATTGACAAATTAATCACTGAGTAGCAGGAATCCAAGGGTTTGCTATAACACCAATGTGTTACAGTGGAATGAAGACCAGAAGAGGGAAACAGTGAAGTCATAAAATCCCTTCCTCCCCCCACCTAATCTCCTCAAAACACCCCCGTAATAAAAATTAAACTTGTGAACAAATGTTTTCCTAGTTTCAAAATGTATAGAATGATATACAAAGATTAATAGATTTTTGTCTCCCTATGATCAGACAATTCAATGATCATACCTGTGCCCTGAGTGATCAGACAATTCAATGATCATACCTGTGCCCTGGGTGTGGTCAAAGGAAGGTCCGGTGCCAGCAGAGGAGGTGGATCCACTAGTCCTTGTCCAGTCAAACTGGTCATCCACAGCCTGAACGTAGCTGCACAGGCCTTGCTCAAAGTCGCAGTCCCATTGGGAGCTAGAGCCTACACACACACATAGATAAAGTAATATTCAGTGCACAGCACTGTCACAGTTGCTACAGTTTTCAGGTTAGTCGTCTATAAATCCAGACCCTGTCAGTTGGCTGGGTGAAGTTAGGGACAAAGAGACTGTCCTCCAGTCACACCTGTCATACACTGACCACACTTCACTGGGTGTTTGTGTGACTAAAGACTTCTGGATTTGTCTTAGCTTGAGCAGGTTTGGTATGGGAATAGCGGTGTCCAGTCTTTGAGGCTGTCAAACTGGCTCTTTCTTTGTCAGCCAGGTTGCTGCCCTCCTTCTGAGCTACGAGTTGAGTTGCGTAAAAATGTTACGTTTATCGTAGTCATCTTGAGTGGACTGAACAAGTCCCTGCCAACACAGCACCAGGGCTAACAACAAACAACATGATTACAAAGTACGACTTACTGCCAAGTGGAGGTATGGTGACAGCCACAGGTGGTGGGGTGAGATCCACATGGTCTGCTATATCTGGGATCACTGTCATCACACAAAACTATTACAATTATACAGCACTCAATAAATCTATCATTTATAAACAGCATTTATTTATTATATTTTAAACACTGACAGCATATTCCCATGATGGCATTATAATGCAAGATCTTTGCTTGCCTGCCTGCCTTCCTGACTTGTGCAGGTGTAAACCTGCCATTGGATGATGCTATTATCCCCTGCAATACGTCTAACCCTAACCCTAACCCTGGCTGGAGTGGAACAAGAACTTGAACAGCTGGTACAGAGGCTTGACACCACCTCCAAAGCCTATGGAATGGAAATAAGTGCAAAGAAGACCAAAATGATGACCAACAACACCAATGGCATCAACACGGACATCAAAGTCCAAGGCCAATCCCTCAACACAGTGCATAGCTTCAAATATTTAAGAGCCATTGTATCAGACAATGGTTCCCGACAGGAAGCCCTCTCCAGAATCGCACAAACTGCTGCCCTGGCGAAGTTGAAACCCATTTGGAAAGACAGGACCATCAGTCTACATTCCAAGGTAAGACTGTTGCTCTCCCTTTTCACCTCCATCTTCCTATGCGCTTACGAAACATGGACCCCTCACAGCTGATCTACAACGAAGAATACAAAGCATGGAGATGAGGTGCTACAGAAGACTTCTAGGCATTTCCTATACTCAGCACATCACCAACGACGAAATCCAACAGACCATCACACAAGCCATTGGACAACACGATGACCTGCTCACAGTAATGAAAAAAAGGAAACTTCGATGGTATGGCCATGTCACCAGATCATCAGGTCTTGCAAAGACCATCCTGCAAGGCACAGTACAAGGAGGTGGAAGAAGAGGGAGACAGAAAGAGGTGGGAGGACAACATTCAAGAATGGACTGGTTTGACACTAAGCGAAACCATCAGGGTTGCTGAAGACAGAAAGATGGAGTAAGCGGTTAAACGATCATCTGTGGTGCCCCTACGACCTCCGAGTTACCGGATAGGATAGGATAGAAATATGTCAGTGAAATAATGACGTGTGAATGTGCCATTGGATGATACTATTATCTCCTGCAATACGTCAGTGGAATAATGAACTGTGAACGTGCCATTGGCTGATACTATTATCTCCTGCAATACGTCAGTGGAATAATGATGTGTGAACGTGCCATTGGATGATACTATTATCTCCTGCAATACGTCAGTGGAATAATGATGTGTGAACGTGCCATTGGATGATACTATTATCTCCTGCAATACGTCAGTGGAATAATGATGTGTGAACGTGCCATTGGCTGATACTATTATCTCCTGCAATACGTCAGTGGAATAATGATGTGTGAACGTGCCATTGGCTGATACTATTATCTCCTGCAATACGTCAGTGGAATAATGATGTGTGAACGTGCCATTGGATGATACTATTATCTCCTGCAATACGTCAGTGGAATAATGATGTGTGAACGTGCCATTGGATGATACTATTATCTCCTGCAATACGTCAGTGGAATAATGATGTGTGAACGTGCCATTGGCTGATACTATTATCTCCTGCAATACGTCAGTGGAATAATGACGTGTGAACGTGCCATTGGATGATACTATTATCTCCTGCAATACGTCAGTGGAATAATGACTTGTGAACGTGCCATTGAATGATACTATTATCTCCTGCAATACGTCAGTGGAATAATGACGTGTGAACGTGCCATTGGACGATACTATTATCTCCTGCAACACCTGGAATAATTTGCTGACTTCAATGTCACTCTTCCTTTGTGTCCTGAGTTCTCTTAAACGTAATGGTCCTAAACTACAGTCTTGGACAAAGTCAGTTCACAACAAATACTGCATGGCTTTGTCCCAATGTGGAGTTGCCTCTTGTCTAGGATAGAACTTTGATTCATTTCACAGCAACCTATTTCTTCACATTCAATGTCAGTTTATGAGTTTAAAATGCTTGTATGTAGTCCTGAACTGACTTCTGCAGTAAGTAGAGGTGTGTGTATGTGTGTGGGTGTGTTTGTGTGTGTGTGTGTGTGCGCGCGCACGTTTTCCCTTGAACTGACCTCTGCAGTAAGCAGGGAGAAGGGCAAAGTCGTCCAGGGCGATGTAGCCACGGCCTCCCAGTGTGTTAATGTCAAGGGTGATGAAGTGGGGATTTGGAGCATAGTATCCAATCTGCCCCGCAACAAACTGCGGGTTGTTTAAGTTGTTGCTGTTTAAATTCCAAATAGCAGTCTGGTTGTTGCCCTGCAAATACATTTCATCATTTATATGAAGTTCAAATAAATCTATATTTATCAGATATATGAAATTAAATCAATAAATAAATTAAGTAATTTTAGTTTGTTCTCGCATGATCATATGTTCATCCTGATGTTTCACCTAAAAGAAGTAGTTAGAAAATGTTATTTCCAGCTTATGATTCTGGGAAACTTGTGTCCAATGTTGACCAAAGCAGCCGCAAATGCAGTGGCCCTAGTAAATGTCATGTCCAATGTTGACCCAAGCAGCCGCTAATGCAGTGGTCCTAGTAAATGTCATGTCCAGTGTTGACCCAAGCAGCCGCTAATGCAGTGGCCCTAGTAAATGTCATGTCCAGTGTTGACCCAAGCAGCCGCTAATGCAGTGGTCCTAGTAAATGTCATGTCCAATGTTGACCCAAGCAGCCGCTAATGCAGTGGCCCTAGTAAATGTCATGTCCAGTGTTGACCCAAGCAGCCGCTAATGCAGTGGTCCTAGTAAATGTCATGTCCAATGTTGACCCAAGCAGCCGCTAATGCAGTGGCCCTAGTAAATGTCATGTCCAGAGAGGACTATTGTAACAGAGCTTTGTGTGGTCTCCCTCCATTCTGCTGAACAAACTACAAAAGTCCCACAAAACGACCGCCAGGATAGTCAAAACCCACAGACCACATTACACCTGTACTTGCACTGGCTCTTTGCAAAAAAACGTATTGACCATAAGATCTTATCAATTGTTTTCGCATGTGTGCACGACACTGCTTCAGGATACCTGTCTGAATTGGTTCCTATGTATGAGTCCTTTTGTCAGCTTCGCGCTTCTTCCCAGTCCCGTTTTCGCCTGCCACCCTCTGAGGAGACAAACAGAGATCTGGTGCCCAATCCCTACAGAATGCAGTCCCCAAGTTATGGAATACGCTACTTGAGACTGTCAAAAGGGCAGACTGTGTGGAGTGGTTTAGGAGAAGACTGCAGACTTGGCTTGTTTACATGGTAGAAACTTAGTGAACCAAGCACCTCTCTCACTTCTGCTGTCCACCTCCACACTCACACACCGGACTGTATCTTTCCTTTCATTTTTGTTATTCTTTATTTATCCTTATCGCGCACTGTATTCCACAATGGATGGAGACACGCGCATTATAAAGCTGAAAGTGCATGCAATTTTTGCGGCATAACCTACTGACATCAAGACTACTCCTTTGATGGTTGTGTTAACTTCTGGTCTAGTCATTCCGCCTTCATTCACCCTCAACACAGGACAGCAGTCGTCAGTATTTGTGACACATTAATGCCCATTTAGGAAGTCATTGGTTGAAAGAAAGATTGGTACTGGCAGAACACTGTATAATCATGCACAAAATGAGCCGTAAAGTAACGTTGCCAATGTTGGATGGGGAAATCTTCAGTTGGAACACAAGAATTACAATTTCTTTTGCTTCTGTTTCTATTGTTCTCTGACCTGTCTGACGCTGACTGACAGCCTGGAGAAAGCGTTGCCAGAGTTGATGTAGTAGAACTGGAAACAGCTGCCGGACACGCTGGTGGCTGGGAGAGGTGGTGAGGTCAGCACGATATGAGATCCCCGGGGCATCAGTACCATGGAGTCAGAGAAGTACAGGAAGGTGCCTGCAGCATACATCAAAACTATGGTGATTAGAAGAAGACACTTAAAAAAAAAAAAAAAGATGTTTGTATAGCACTTTAGTTGCTCCAGGCGCTGGCCGATACAGGATCTAACTCCAGCTGATACACGATCTAACTCTGGCTGATACAGGATCTAACTCTGGCTAATATAGGATCTAACTCCGGCTGATACAGGATCTAACTCCAGCTGATACAGGATCTAACTCCAGCTGATACAGGATCTAACTCCGGCTGATACAGGATCTAACTCCGGCTGATACAGGATCTATTTGAATTTTACATCTCTTATAATAAATAATAATAATAATAATAAGAGGCAATTTATAAAGCGCTTTCCAAACTCATAAAGCGCTTTACACAAACAAATATAAAACACAACATGCGTACATTGGTCAATAACACACAACCACATACACATCCCAACAAACACACACACACACACACACAAAAGTTTGGGGTCTAGGTCACTTCATGTTCCTATAATAAGTGCCTTTAGACAGCTCCAGTGACCTTGACCTTGAAGTGAGGTTGATGTGCACAGGATGTGTGTCTCATTGATATCTATCATGCATCAAAGAATCATAAATTCAATATTAATAACCTAGGAAAAAAAAGGAAAATTTGGTGAAAAAAAAGTAATTTTTTAACTAACGTTTGTTGACCCTGTTATCTTGACCTTCAAGGGAAGTCTGTCATTCACTGATAATGGATGAGGTCTCATGGATATACACTATATTACCAATTTCGGTTGTGATAGTTGGAATAGGTTGTTAAATATTAATCCGTTTGCAAGTTTTGCACATACAAAGGGCAGACAGCCAGACATACAGACCGGAACTTTTTTTTTTTACCTGTCATTTTGGGACTATTTAGGACAAATTTAGCAGATTTAAAAAATGTGGAGAAACTTTTTTTTTCTTCTGGTGACTACTTACACTCACATTGCTATGACTCAAAAATGTGCATCTACCTCCAAAATACAAAAGCACGGAACTGCAGCAGACTAACCTGTAGCTCCAATGGTGTGGTCGGCAGAGGGATGAGAATTGCCTCCAGCAAAAATTTGTGAGCTGGGTTTGGCACGCACCAAGGAAGCCTGAGCGTTTTGCACTGTAGCCATTTGAGTCCAGCCGCAGTAGTCATTCTCAAACGTACAGGACCCTGAACAAGTTATTACAGTATTAAGGACAGTCTGTCAAATGTACAGGACTCTGAACAGGTCATTACAGTATTAAGGACAGTCTGTCAAATGTACAGGACTCTGAACAAGTCATTACAGTATTAAGGACAGTCTGTCAGACAAAAAAAGCACACACAATTTATTTCTGTAAAATTTGAAATATATTAAGATAACCCACAAAAGAACAAAAGGTAATAAAACAATAATAATGTTTTCTTAAACCACCACAATCAAAGTCAAGTGCAAATAATAATAATAATAATAATAATAATAATAATAATAATAATAATAATAATAATAATAATAATCATAATATTAATAGTAAAAGCAATAATAATAATAATACTAATGATGATGATGATGATGATGATGATGATAATAATAATAATAATAATGTTGTTACAACAACAATAATAACAATAATAATAATAATAATAATAATAATAATAATAATAATAATAATAATAATAATAATAATAATAATAATAATAGTTAAAAAAATATAGTAATAATTTTTTTTAAATAAAATAACAAAAATAATACTAAACAGTTGTACAGTGTCATTTCTCACTAGAGCTTACAGCGCTTTACATAAATACATAAAAAAAATGAAATTTAAATAAATACATAAATAAATAAAGCAAAGCAAAACAAGAAAAAAAAATCAGAAACCCCTACACAAACACACATACAAACTTGTTTTTACAGTGGTATCTTTTCTTAAAAGCCAAGTGTGTTGACAATGTGTCCCCTATTTTAAGTACTTATAAGTGTTCTAACGCTAACCCTAACCCTAGCCCTAACTCTTACCACAACACAACTCCAACACTAACGGATCATTAGTTTGACATCAAAACAACGAGGGCTGTCAAAACAAGTTATGTAGATGTTCACTGGTTTGTCCAAATAACGCCGTGTAAACAAGTACACACACAACGACTATTTGTATGCTATAAGTATTTGACAAAGGATCCAATTTTAAAGATAGACGCTGTCAAAAATGTGTTTTCAGACCAGAGCAAAAAGAAAGAATTGATAATGATGATGATAATAATAATTATAATCTAATAATAATAATAATAATAATAATAAATAATAATAATAATAATAATAATAAATAAATAAATAAATAATAAATAAATAAATAAATAATAATGAAAATAATAAAATGGACTAAATACTCAAAACATCAAGACAGACAACGCACACAAACACAAAATTAACACTGAAATTAACACTGAATTAATACTGAAATTAACAATATATACAAAAACTCTAAATGAAATGTTAAAAAATAAATTAAAAACAAAATAACATAACATAAAACAATTACAAAATAAATAAATCTAAACTTTTAAAAATAAAAATAAAATAAAGGGAGACTAGTGATGAAGAACTGACCAAGGGGAGAGCAGTTGGGCTGAAGTGTAACATCGTCAATGGCCATGTCACCGGTGAAGCCTCGTCCTATTGTGCCTTCAAACACCACCTGACAGCAAAAAAAACATTCCACGGTTACTGTTTACCCTTGGCAGTACTGGGTCAATACAGGGCATCATGCACTGCTTTGATTGCAAGTCAGGTCTGAGCCTTGTGTACAAAACACTGTTCAATGTGAATAAACAGATCTCAGCCTTGTGTACAAAACACTGTGTGATATTTGTCCTGTGTGATGTTATTTGTCCTGTGTGATAACATTTGTCCTGCGTGACGTTATTTGTCCTGTGTGATGACATTTGTCCTGTGTGATGTGTTTATCCTGTGTGATTACATTTGTCCTGTGTGGTGTCATTTGTCCTGTGTGGTGACATTTGTTCTGTGTGATGTGATTGGTAGTAATGCCATGTTTCATCAACACTGTGGCACACTACCTTTCCCTTGTTTTGAGGGCTACAGACTTGTTGGCTTCCTGTGCTGGCTGAGCTATGGACAAAGCCCCTCAGCAACAACAACGGGTTACAAACTAAGATCCTGTGCTGGCTGCGCTATGGACAAAGCCCCTCAGCAACAACAACGGGTTGCAAACTAAGATCCTGTGCTGGCTGCGCTATGGACAAAGCTCCTCAGCAACAAAAACGTGTTACAAACTAAGATCCAAGTCTTACCCGCTTGCCACCACCAGGAGGAAGTCGGACCTGCATTTTGAACCACTGGTTGCCCTGGTTACCAGACAGTGACCATAGCGGTTGTCCCAGGGAGGCGGCAGAGGTGGTAGAGGCGTCTGCTGCATACACGTTGAGTGTCCCCATGGTGTCTCCGTACATGCTGTACCAGAATGATACGCAGCCAGACCCGCAATGACGGGCGACCACAGGCGAGCTTTCTGTCCATATCGCCGGGGTGCTGAGGACTCGATGTACATGTAGTGGCCTGGAAGAAATCAGTGTGACAGACAGATTAGATGAATGGTCATGTTGGACTATAAATTTTACACAGATTAGATGAATTAGATGGACTTTAAATGTTACAGATTACCAGTACAAAATAGTCACTCACTACCTTATATTCTGTAGACCATCAATATACCCTTAGACCACCATGCCCCTAGAGTATACCCCTAGACTATCGGTATAGCACTAGATCTACAGTATAACCTAGACCATCAGAATACCCAGACCATCAGAATGCCCCAAGAGTATACCCCTAGACTGTCAATATACCCCTAGACTAACTAAACCCTAGGACTTAAACCCTGTAGCAGCCTTCAGCAAAGTTAAGCAAAGATGTAAATTATTGATAATGACAATACAAAGACGCCAGTGCAACACTGACCTACTGCCGTGCCATAGGTGTGGTCAGCTGACGGTCCAGTGTTGATGCTGGTGGTGCCTTGCTGGTTCCTGCTCCAGTCAAAATCATCGTTGGTCTCCTGTGTGTAGTTGCAAATGTCCGCCGGCTCAAAGTCACAGTCAATGTGCGATGCACTGCCATCATCTGGAGCAAAAAAGGGCAGAAAAGAATAATCACAATATCATTGCAACGTGCATTGGCGGGAAAAATGGGGACAGAAACAAACAATGTGTAGGCCTAGTTGTTGACTTGGTCACTTGTTTTTTGTGACCATGATTTACTACAACTGACCCCTACCAGAGTGTTTGTCACACAGTTAGTATAATCCGCATCACTGGTGACCTTAAATAAAATGATTACACTGATTCAATGGTTAGAGGTGTGATGAAAGGTGTTGATGTGAAATAAAATGATTACACTGATTCAATGGTTAGAGGTGTGATGAAAGGTGTTGATGTGAAACATGCGTTTATCTCAATCACTGGTCTAGCCCAGCTATTTGTACAGACGCTGCTCACCATTGCAATAGCCGGGGGCAAGGATGAAGTCGTCTACAGCGATGTCACCCATGTAGCTGATGCCTCGCACTGCCTCAAACACCATCTGCAACAACAAGACATGGTCCTATGACGTCTGTATCTTGTTAGGTATGTCAATCCTTCAGCTTCGAGTTGTACTGACACAACAACCAACAAACTTGGATTGTGGGTATGAACATGAGTTTTGCTCTATATACACAGAAAATGACCACTTCACTAAATCTATCTCAAGCGAGCGCGCTCACACACAGACAAACACAGGCACACACACACACACATACAAGAACACAGTCACACTTAAGTTCAATTTCAAACTAATAATCTTTATCCCCTTCCCTCCCACATGTATTGAAATAACTGAAATAGGAAAAGCTATTATAAAATATTCTGTAGGTTGGAAGTTGAACCGGCCCACGTGCTGGACCACTATCAATGGAACATTTCAGGTATCAGCGAACTGAGCTTGAAAGGTCTAGGTGAAACAACGACCAACAAAGGCCACAAGCTTTATTTCAGCGGTAGAGATGAAAGGCACGAACACGACGTTGGATTCTTGGTCCACAGACACATTCTAGCCATTAACATGGGTTGCCACCTAGTCTCCAGTAGATATTACCATCTACCTGAGAGCAGCCCCTTTCAACATCACCATCATCCAGGCCTATGCCCCAACATCAGACTATGACAAAAATGAAGTCGAGGATTTTTATGAACATCTACAGGCTGTCCTTGACTAAGTGTCAAAGAAGGACATAGTCATAGTGCAAGGCGACTGGAATGTTAATGACTGGAATGAAAGCGCTATATAAGAACGATTAAATAAATAAATGCCAAGGTTGGCCAAGATGGGCACCACAACTGGGGAGACACGTGTGGACTTTCCTGCAACATTGAGACAAATGACAGAGGTCTGAGACTCTTGGAGTTTGCCAGATACAACAATCTGATACTGGCAAACATGCTTGGTCTCCACAAAAAATCCAGACTATGGACATGGCACAATCCCAGCGGGGAGCATCACAATCAGATTGACTACATCATGGTCAAGCAACTCTTCAGGTCCAGCATCAACATTGGCAGGACATGCACTTTTCCAGGGGCAGACATTGAAGTGACCACGATCTTGTGATGATGTCCTTTCGGCTCCACTTGAAGAGAGTAAACACAGCAAAGTGCACTAGACTGAAGTTCAACCTGGACAAACTTCAAGACCCAGAGGTGGCAGAAATATTCCAGTCCACAATTGGATGGAAATATGCACCACTGCTTATTTGGGAGTGGGTGAAGTAGATGTCAACACCATGACCACCACCTTCAATTCAGCTGTGACAAATGCCGCCATTGAGACCCTTGGCAAGCAGCGCCCAAACAGTGGATCACACCTGAACTTTTGTACCTGTGCATAAACGAAGAGAGAGATAAAAAAAAAAAAGAACACCTCACATGGAGCTGATGCCTACAGAAAAATCAACAATGACATCTAAAAAGGCATGCGCATAGCAAAGGAGAACTGGATAGAAGATCAATGCCAGGGAATAGAGAACAGTCTGAACAAGAACAACAGCAAGAAGGCCTACCAGACTGTGAAGTGACTGACAAGTGTTAAACAGCCCAAGGTCTCCACGACCCAAAGCAAGTCTGGCATATGCCTTACAGAAGAACAAGAAGTCTTGGAAAGATGGACAGAGTACTGCTCTGACCTTTACAACCACACACCAAACGGAGACCCATCAGTTATAGCATGTCCCCAGAACAGAGAAGAGGAAGAAACCCTCTCAATTCTCCGAGAAGAAGTTGAGGCAGCAGTGCAATCGCTGAAGAAGGGGAAGACAACATACCCGCGGAATTGCTTCAAGCAGGAGGAGAAGCGATGATTGACGCCCTCACCATTATTTGAAACAAGATCTGGCAAAGTGGGGAGTGGCCTACACCATGGACCCAGTCGCTTGTCATCACTCTTCCCAAAAGGAGTGACCTTCATTAGTATGAAAATTACCACACCATCAGCCTCATCAGCCATCTCAGCAAGATCTTCCTGAAAATAATACTCAACAAGTTGAAACCCCAAGCTGAACAAATCATAGCTGAAGAACAAGCAGATTCAGGGCAGGGCAAAGTAACACTGAACAGATTTTCAATCTTAGAATAATGTACGAGAAATACCTACAGTACCAACAACATTTATATCAAGTGTTTGTAGACTTCAAGAAAGCATATTGACCGAGTCTGGCATGCAGCTCTGTGGGCAACGATGAGAGTGTACAACATCAGCCCTAAAATTATTGAAGTCATCAAAAGCCTGTATGGCAAGGCTACCAGTGCAGTCCTCCACAACAGCGCCATCAGAAACTGGTTCAGAACAACAATTGGTGTACGTCAAGAATTCCTACTCTCTCCAAACCTCTTCAACATTTTTCTGCAGATCACGAAGGCACAGTAAGCATAGGGAGGCCAGAGCAATCTCCAACCTCCGTTTTGCAGATGACATTGATGGATTGGCTGGAGAGGAACCAGATTGAACTTGAACAGCTGGTACAGAGGCTTGACAACTAAAGAGCCTATGGAATGGAAATAAGTGCAGAGAAGACCAAAATGATGACCAACAACACTAATGACATAAACACGGACATCAAATTTTAGGTCAATCCCTCAACACAGAGCACAGTTAAAATATTTAGGAGCCATTGTATCAGACAATGGGTCCCGGCAGGAAGTCCTCTCCAGGATCGCACAAACAACTGCTGCCTTGACAAGGTTGAAGCCCATTTGGAGAGATAGGACCATCAGTCTACATTCCAAGGTAAGGCTGTGGTGCTCCCTTGTCATCTCCATCTTCATATACACTTGCGAAACATGGACCCTCACAGCAGATCAACAACGAAGAATATACAGCATGGAGATGAGGTGCTACAGAAGACTTCTGGGCATTTCCTATACCCAGCACATCACCAACGATGAAGTTCGGCAGACCATCACACAAGCCATTGGACAACATGATGACATGCTCACAGTGGTGAAGAAACGGAAACTTCGATGGTATGGCCACATCACCAGAGCATCAGCCCTAGCAAAGACCGCCCTGCAAGGCACTGTGCAAGGAGGCAGAAGAAGAGGGAGACAGAAAAAGAGATGGGAGGACAACATTCGAGAATAGACTGGTTGGACACTGAGCGAAGCCAAGAGGGTTGCTGAGGACAGAAAAAGATGGAGTGCGCAGGTTAAACGATCATCTGTAATGTCCAAACGACCTTCAAGTTGCGGGATAGGATAGGATAGATAGGATTGTAAAGTATTCTATAGGTTGGAATTTGTTTCTGATTAAGTGAAAATATCTTAAACTTATTAATTATTTGACATTAGTTGAAGTGTAAAATCCCTGCAATGTACATATAAAATAAAAGATTGACATACAGTGGTGTACTGGCTGTAGCTGGGGTCTCCCAGTCTGATCTGTGCTTGGTGCCAGGCGTTACCCTGGGTGTGGTTGCGTGACCAGATGGTGATGTTGTTACCGTTACCGTCGCTGAGATAGACATTGAGGGCGTTGATGTGAGGTCCGTACATGTGGTACCAGAAGGAGAAGCACTGCACAGCCCCTGGGTTGAAGGTAGGGCTGATCAGGCGTGTGGTGGATCCCATTTGGCCAAATGATGACTCCATGTAGATATAGAAGTGATCCGCTGTAGAAATAAACATTTGTCATAATTATTAAAATGTTGCTGTAGTTGTTATTTACATCTCACATTTGCTGTAGAAATAAACATTTGTCACAGGTTGATGTTATTTACCCATTGAGTTGATTGTGAGTTTATTTTGCAAATTTAACTTCATGTAATATTTTGACAAAACAATTAAATGAATGGTTTGACTGGCTGGTGGTTCCTAAAGCTGTGTGGTGTTTATAGTATTGGAATGTCAGCGTGCTTGTGTTGTTGGTATGTCAGTGTGCTTGTGTTATTGGTATGTCAGTGTGCTTGTGTTATTGGTATGTCAGTGTGCTTGTGCTATTAGTACGTCATTGTGCTTGTGTTGTTGGTATGTCAGTGTGCTTGTGTTGTTGGTATGTCAGTGTGCTTGTGCTATTAGTACGTCATTGTGCTTGTGTTGTTGGTATGTCAGTGTGCTTGTGTTGCTGGTATGTCAGTGTGCTTGTGTTGCTGGTATGTCAGTGTGCTTGTGTTGTTGGTATGTCATTGTGCTTGTGTTGTTGGTATGTCATTGTGCTTGTGCTATTAGTACGTCATTGTGTTTGTGTTGTTGGTATGTCAGTGTGCTTGTGTTGTTGGTATGTCATTGTGCTTGTGCTATTAGTACGTCATTGTGCTTGTGTTGTTGGTATGTCAGTGTGCTTGTGTTATTGGTATGTCAGTGTGCTTGTGTTATTGGTATGTTAGTGTGCTTGTGTTATTGGTATGTCATTGTGCTTGTGTTGGTATGTTAGTGTGCTTGTGTCATTGGTATGTCAGTATGCTTGTGTTACTGGTATGTCAGTGTGCTTGTGTTATGGGTATGTCAGTGTGCTTGTTTTATTGGCATGTCAGTGTGCTTGTGTTATTGGTACGTCAGCATGCTTGTGTTATTGGTATGTCAGTGTGCTTGTGTTATTGGAATGGCAGCGTGCTTGGTGCATTCATACAACATTAAAAGGTAGCACGTTGTGTTGCACACTGAAGGCGTCACATTGACTCACTGGCGTTGTTGTGGTCTGCAGAGGGGCCAGTGTTAGCAGAGGCGGTTGTGCCGCGATGGCGGTTCCAGTCGTAGTTGTCATGCTTGTCCTGGGTCCAGCTGCACAAGTTGGTCTCAAAATCACAGCTAAAGCCGTCTGCAACACAATCACAGAGATTTTATGTCAACTATCCCTGTGTGATATAATACATGATATGACTGAAAGTACCATGGACTCAGTCCACTGCAACTCCATTGGGTAAGGTGGGCACATAACACAAGTGAGATATAATTATTCACGTCCAACTTCAGCATCACTGCATAAAAACAGGAATCAAAACTGACAGAAGAAGTTGTTGATAAGTCTTACTGATGACAGATGAAGTTGTTAATAAGTTAAGTCTAACTGATGACGGATGAAGTTGTTAATAAGTCATGTCTTACTGATGATGGATGAAGTTGTTAATAAGTCTTACTGATGACGGATGAAGGTGTTAATAAGTCATGTCTTATACTTACTGATGATAAATGAAGTTGTTAATAAGTCATGTCTTACTGATGACGGATGAAGTTGTTAATAAGTCTTACTGATGACGGATGAAGTTGTTAATAAATCATGTCTTACTGATGACGGATGAAGTTGTTAATAAGTCATGTCTTACTGATGATGGATGAAGTTGTTAATAAGTCTTACTGATGACGGATGAAGTTGTTAATAAGTCATGTCTTACTGATGACGGATGAAGTTGTTAATAAGTCAAGCCTTACTGATGACGGATGAAGTTGTTAATAAGTCTTACTGATGACGGATGAAGTTGTTAATAAGTCATGTCTTACTGATGACGGATGAAGTTGTTAATAAGTCATGTCTTACTGATGACGGATGAAGTTGTTAATAAGTCTTACTGATGATGGATGAAGTTGTTAATAAGTCATGTCTTACTGATGACGGATGAAGTTGTTAATAAGTCATGTCTTACTGATGACGGATGAAGTTGTTAATAAGTCATGCCTTACTGATGATGGATGAAGTTGGTAATAAGTCTTACTGATGACGGATGAAGTTGTTAATAAGTCTTACCGATGATGAATGAAGTTGTTAATAAGTCTTACCGATGATGAATGAAGTTGTTAATAAGTCTTACTGATGACAGATGAAGTTGTTAATAAGTCAAGTCTTACTGATGACAGATGAAGTTGTTAATAAGTCTTACTGATGACGGATGAAGTTGTTAATAAGTCAAGTCTTACTGATGACAGATGAATTTGTTAATAAGTCTTACTGATGACGGATGAAGTTGTTAACAAGTGTTACTGGTGATGGGTGAATTTGTTAATAAGTCACATCTTACTCATGACGGATGAAGTTGTTAATAAGTCAAGTCTTACTCATGACGGATGAAGTTGTTAATAAGTCAAGTCTTACTGATGACGGATGAAGTTGTTAATAAGTCAAGTCTTACTGATGACGGATGAAGTTGTTAATAAGTCAAGCCTTACTGATGACAGATGAAGTTGTTAATAAGTCAAGCCTTACTGATGACGGATGAAGTTGTTAATAAGTCATGTCTTACTGATGATGGATGAAGTTGTTAATAAGTCAAGTCTTACTGATGACAGATGAAGTTGTTAATAAGTCATGTCTTACTGATGACGGATGAAGTTGTTAATAAGTCAAGCCTTACTGATGACAGATGAAGTTGTTAATAAGTCAAGCCTTACTGATGACGGATGAAGTTGTTAATAAGTAAAGCCTTACTGATGACGGATGAAGTTGTTAATAAGTCAAGCCTTACTGATGACGGATGAAGTTGTTAATAAGTCAAGTCTTACTGATGACGGTTGCAGGTGGTGCGGTGGAGGTGGAGGGCGGTGACACGGTGGTGACGGCAGCATTGGACGGTGATAGGTTGCACTGGTTGCTGGGACTGAAGGACACATCATCAATGGCGATGTCACCTGTGTAGGACAGCCCTCTGATGGCTTCAATGAGAATCTGAACAGAGAGCGCAGTATGACGTCAGTGCTTCACACAGTATAACGTCAGTGCTTCACACAGCTGGCAAAGTGTGAAAACATACTGATGAACAATCTGAACAGAGAGCGCAGTATAACGTCAGTGCTTCACACAGCTGACAAAGTATGAAAACATATTGATGAACAATAAACACTGCGGCTTCAAAAGAGAGATGCATTTTATGGCTGATCAACTGATCATGGTTGCTGTCCAAGTCATCAAACAACCAGCAGCCAACAATACAGCACACCGCCTCAGCTGTTGTGCTATAGTGTATATACAAACGCATCAAACACACAGCATGAAATTGTGTTGCAGATATTACAATCCACCTTTTTAGATGTGAGCATGGACATGTGAACAACAATTGTATGAGTACAGGGTAAAGGTATATGACAGGTAAAGATCTACACAGGGTAAAGGTATATGACAGTGTGTAGGGTCTATAAAAGGTAAAGGTTTGTAAAGTGTAAAGGGCTATAACCCTGTTATATAAAAACAATCGTGTGAGATTGTAAGTCTGTTATATAAAAAGGGCCAGCAGCGCCTCCACTTCTTGAGACAGCTTAAATAATAATAACAGGCAATTTATATAGCGCTTTCCAAAATCACAAAGCGCTTTACACAAACAAATGTAAACACAACATGCGTACATTGGTCAATAACACACAACCACATATACATCTCAACACCAAAAATAACTAACAACACTCACTCATGGCGCCTGACTCATGATGAGCTTAAGAGGCTCGGACTTAACCAGACGATACTCGTGCACTTTTATTGCGCCATGATTGAGAGTATCCTGTGCTTCTGCATCACGGTCTGGTTTGGAGGCGCCACATGGGGCAAGAAGTTTCAACTTGAAAGAATTGTAAAACGCGCGGCTAAAATCATTGGTTGCGATTTACCATCCCTCGCTTCCATATACAGCACACGTTTGGTTAGAAGGGCCAGCAACATCATTGGCAATCCATCTAATCCAGCCAACCATCTGTTCGACAAGCGTCAGGCAAACGCTTCAGAGCATTAAAAGTTAGAACCAGTCGGTTTAGACACAGCTTCTTTCCTGAGGCTGCCTTCTCAGTACCAGTGACCTCAGTTGTTCACAGAGCACGGGTCTTGATGTTTTAATGCACATTATATGTAAACAGTAAAAGTAAACAGAAAACTTTATTGTCCAAATCTTCACAAAATGGAAAAATGGCTTCCAGCGCCCAAGATACAACAGAAAGACAAGAATAAGAAAATGCCGTCACCCCCCCCACACACACACACACAAAACACACACACACACACGCACATCACAACATCCCCCATCACAACATCCATACAACTCAACATCCTTACACGTGAACGCATGCACGTGCCCACCCCTGCCACGCCACACACACCCCTCCACACAGACACACCTCAACACACCCAACAACAGCACCCGCACGCACACAGACAAACCACTCATGCTACAACCCATCACTACATTGACAGTAATATATTCCATTTATCCATCTTCATCCCCCCCACATCCCCCAACTCATCACCACAGTTCTTTTTCCACACTTGGAACCGATGTGGGGCCCAACTGGCCACAGCACGGCGAGAATGTCCCTGTTACGTTGAAACGCGAACGAAAGTATGCCGGAAGCGTGTACGATAGATCTAATCGTTTCGATTTGCAAAGTATTCAATAATAGAGTTTATTTACCTTTGATTTGAGTTTGCATTGTTGTTAGGAAAGGCTTTGTATAACGTTGATAATTTCCGTTAGTCGATATTGTTGTAGAATCTTCTGGATCGGCATGTTTATCATCGATCGAAGATTCGGGATAATTGTAGAAATTTGAAGGAACGATCCGGAAGGAGAAGAAATGTGTAATGACGTAAGTCAGTGATGACGATCTTTAGTTCGATTGGTGGCAGTACGTCATTTCTACCGTATTCGAAATCTTTCCGGAAAAGAGAGAGGTTATTTAATCGTGTGCCGAGATTGTTGTTAAGAAAGTAAAGTTGTTGATAGTGATTTGGAGAGTTGCTGTGAAAGTTGTTGAGTTGAATTGAGAATTGTATGCAGTGGTTGATGTGTGCTGAATAAAAGTGGAAAACTTCATACGTCGACTTTGTGACTTGTATGCTGTTTGGACGGGCTGTGTGAATAAACGAATCTGAGTTACACAACTATCAGGAATTCAAGCATCGGGGCTGAATCAGATACTGATAGAAAACACCATCATCGAACTGAGTGTAACAGTCCCTGATGTCTAGTGGTGTTGATTGTACACCCTGATGGCAGTGGGCACAAAAGAGTTCTTGTAGCGCTCTGTTCTGGCCTTCACACTGCGAAATCTCTCTGACGTACCCTGAGTCGACTGGTTTGAGGCGAACTCGTTGTGAAGTTTATGCCTCCATTGATATACCCATGTACAATTGTGTAGGAGTAAGTGAGAGAGTGTGTGTGTGTGGGGGGGTGGGCGGTGTGGAAAGGGGGGAAGAAGGGAGAGTGGGTCGAGAGTGCGTGAGTGTGACAAACAACTTTATTTGTTAGATCATTCAATGTCTTAATGTCCAGTGGAAGCACGTTTGTTGGACTGAATGTGTTACCGCATCACCAAAACAAAATCTTACGTATTTTGACTTGATTGGGTAATAAAGTGTGCTGACTTGATATAAAAGCAATCTTTTTATTTGACAAAGCGACTGACCATGAAGCTGGATGCCTGTGAGGGGATGGGCGCTACACCATTCTTCCAGTTGTTGCCTTGCTGACCAGACAGTGACCACAGGGTGCTGGCGCTAATGTTGCCCTGGGGCTGCACCCAGATGTTGAGAGTGCCGATGGTGGAGCCATACATGTGATACCAGAAACTGAAGCAGTTGATGCCGCTGCTAGGGCTGAACAAAACGCTCTGCAGGATGGCGTGGTGACCGGGCACTCTCGGGGCTGACGTCTCGATGAACACATAGCGCCCTGCAAAATGACAGGCACTGCAATGTTAACACTGTGCTGTGGCCAACACTGCTGCACTGGTTTTTCTGCCCAAAACCTAGTGAGCGTGCAGGGCTGTGTTTAGTATCAGGCATGGTTCACACAGTGTTTTGGGCTTGCTATAGATAAATTTTTGACAAGCTTGGTGTCATGAGGCAGCAACAACAACAGTGGGGTAGTTAACCTACCAGTGGCATTGCCTGTAGTGTGGTCGTTGGATGGGCCTGTACCAGCCGTTGTGGTAGAACCGCTGGCACTCAACCAATCAAAATCGTCTGCTTGGCTGTTGCTCCACCCACACATGTCGGAGTCAAAGGTGCAGTCTCCTGAACATAACATTTCAAACTGTCTTCATTTATTTTGCAGGCTTACAAAAAGTAAAGGTCTACACAGTGTAAAAATTTATAACAGGTAAAGGTCTAAACGGTGAAAAGGTTTATAACAGGTAAAGGTCTACATAGTGTAAAGGTCTATAACAGGTAAAGGTCTATAAAAGGTAAAGGTCTATAACAGGTAAAGGTCTACACAGTGTAAAGGTCTATAACATGTAAAGGTCTAAACGGTGAAAAGGTTTATAACAGGTAAAGGTCTACATAGTGTAAAGGTCTATAACAGGTAAAGGTCTATAAAAGGTAAAGGTCTATAACAGGTAAACGTCTACACAGTGTAAAGGTCTATAACAGTGTAAAGGTCTATAACAGTGTAAAGGTCTATAACAGGTAAAAGGCCTACATAGTGTAAATGTCTTTAACCGGTTAATGTCTACAAAGTGTAAAGGTCTGAAACAGGTAACGGTCTACATAGTGTAAAGGTCTATAACAGGTAAAGGTTTATGACCGGTAAAGGTCTATAGAGTTTACAGATCTAAACAGTGTAAATGTCTATAATGTGTAAAATTCTACAATATGTGAAGATCTACAGTGTAAGAGGTATAAATGGTGGAAAGGTCTATACAGTGTACAGATTTACCCTGTGAAAAGGTCTATAAAGTGTAAAGATCTAAACAGTGCAAAGGTCTATATAGTATAAAGATTTACACATTGTAAAGGTCTATAATGTGTTAATGTCTACACAGTGTACAAAGTATACTGATTTACACATTGTAAATATTTATAATGTGTAAAGGCCTACAAAGTGTAAAGGCCTACAAAGTGTAAAGGCCTACAAAGTGTAAAGGTCTACAAAGTGTAAAGGCCTACAAAGTGTAAAGGCCTACAAAGTGTAAAGGCCTACAAAGTGTAAAGGTCTACAAAGTGTAAAGGCCTACAAAGTGTAAAGGCCTACAAAGTGTAAAGGTCTACAAAGTGTAAAGGCCTACAAAGTGTAAAGATCTATGACCTGGGCTGTGGCCACAAAGGCCCTGCCTAAGCTTGATGTCATCTAGGGCAATGTCACTCAGGAAACTGGAGCCTCTCACGCTCTCAAACACCAGCTGTGCGTTGCCTGTAGTCTGTGGCAAGTTCACACGTCCCAGAGTCCACATGTTGCCTTGGTTGCCTGCAAAACAACCCACACAACGGTGTTACTTGTATCTGACATCATAGTGTCACAATCTGCCATGGCTCTCTAACATCATAGTGTTGCCTGTAGTCTGTGGCAAGTTCACACGTCCCAGAGTCCACATGGTGCCTTGGTTGCCTGCAAAACAACCCACACAACTGTGTTAATTGTATCTGGCATCACAATGTTGCCTGTAGTCTGTGGCAAGTTCACTCGTCCCAAAGTCCACATGTTGCCTTGGTTGCCTGCAAAACAACCCACACAACTGTGTTAATTGTATCTGACACCATAGTGTCACAGTCTGCCAAGGTTCTCAAACATCATAGTGTCACAGTCTGCCATGGATCTTTAACATCACAGTTTCACTGTGTGCCATGGCTTTTTAACATCACAGTGTCACAGTCTGCCATGGATCTTTAACATCACAATGTCACAGTCTGCCATGGTTCTCTAACACCACAGTGTCACAGTCTGCCATGGCTCTCTAACACCACAGTATCACAGTCTGCCATGGTTCTCTAACACAACAGTGTCACATTCTGCCATGGTTCTCTAACACCACAGTGTCACAGTCAGCCCTGGCTCTCTAAAACTACATTCTACCATACCTCTCATCACCACAATGTCACAGTCTGCCATGGCTCTCTAAAACCACAGTGTCACAGTCTGCCAAGGCTCTCTAAAACCACAGTGTCACAGTCTGCCATGGCTCTCTAACATCACAGTGTCACAGTCAGCCATGGCTCTCTAACACCACAGTGTCACAGTCGGCCATGGCTCTCTAACACCACAGTGTCACAGTCAGCTCTCTAGAACCACAGTGTCAGTCTGCCCTGGTTCTCTAAAACCACGGTGTCACAGTCTGCCATAGCTCTCTAACACCACAGTGTCACAGTCTGCCATGGCTCTCTACCACAGTGTCACAGTCAGCCATGGCTCTCTAACACCACAGTGTCACCGGCTGCCATGGCTCTCTAACACCACGGTGTCACAGTCAGCCATAGCTCTCTAACACCACAGTGTCACAGGCTGCCATGGCTCTCTAACACCACGGTGTCACAGTCGGCCATGGCCCTTTAACACCACAGTGTCACAGTCTGCCATGGCTCTCTAACATCACAGTGTCACAGTCGGCCATGGCTCTCTAACATCACAGTGTCACAGTCAGCCATGGCTCTCTAACATCACAGTGTCACAGTCAGCCATGGCTCTCTAACACCACAGTGTGACAGTCAGCAATGGCTCTCTAACACCACAGTGTCACAGTCTGCCATGGCTCTCTAACATCACAGTGTCACAGTCAGCCATGGCTCTCTAACATCACAGTGTCACAGGCTGCCATGGCTCTCTAACACCACGGTGTCACAGTCGGCCATGGCCCTTTAACACCACAGTGTCACAGTCTGCCATGGCTCTCTAACACCAACACCACTGCTGTGCTATTGGCAAGCTACATGCCACACAGGCTTATATCGCAGCACACCACAGTTCCAGTCCTGCAAGCTGCTTGGTATTTCTCTCAGGAGTCAGTTGTCTTTTAGGTCATAGGAAGGCCTAATACAGCAAACACATAGCCACAAATTCCCTAGTCAATCAAACAAGTGACACTGAAGAGAGAGTGTCACCACCACCCAGCCATACTACATCCCACAGGCCAAACAATTCACCACATCCAAAACAAACAGTCATCACCTGGAGTCCATAAAGAACGTTTGCTGACAAGTTTTGTTTCCACAGCTTTGCAATGACAATTACATGGAATGCAAATGATTCTAGCATGATACTCCAGAGGTTTGCTCACCAATGTATGATTTCAAGCTTGAGACTACATGAAGTGAAAGTGAGCAACAAGAAATGCTTTACCTGTCTTGGAGAATACACTGGATCCGAGTCCTCCGGCAGTCTTGAGGTAGACGTTGAGCGCTCCAACAGTGTAGCCGTACATGTGGTACCAGAATTCCACGCACATGTCGGCTGACGGCGTGTACGACAGAGAAATCAGCCTAGCCTTGTCTCCGCTCTGTCTGCCCGACGCCTCAGTGTACACGTAATAACCTGTATACATGGCAATACAAATAACAACTTAATAACCTGCAATAATCAGCAATAGGCCTAGGTTGTTGTCATTACTATTATTACAGTCATTACATTAAACCAAACCCACCACCACCCTAGCTTAGTGGACCAGCCTTCACCTGGGACACTGATGAACCAGGCTCCAATACTGCAGTGGGCAAATATAAAAAATAAGTGGCCATTTTGCATTGTCCACTTAGCAGTATGATTGCTGTGATGGTTCAGTGTTGACTTAAGTCCCTATCCCCTCTTCCCTGGGATGGTTATCTCCCTCTGCCACATGGCCAATGATGGGTGCAGACGTTACACTTCAATGATGGGTGCTGACGTTACACTTCAATGATGGGTGCTGACGTTACACTTCAATGATGGGTGCTGACGTTACATTTCAATGATGGGTGCAGACGTTACACTTCAATGATGGGTGCTGACGTTACACTTCAATGATGGGTGCTGACGTTACACTTCAATGATGGGTGCAGACGTTACACTTCAATGAAGGGTGCAGACGTTACACTTCAACGATGGGTGCAGACGTTACACTTCAATGAAGGGTGCAGACGTTACACTTCAATGTTCGTTCACTCCACAACCATATCACTTGTCTTGTTTTGACTTGGGACATAACTGTAGTGGGAGGGCATAGGGGGGTGTGAAGAGGGGGGAAGAAGACCCACAGACAATAGCTGTACCCCTTGCAAAAACCATCCTGCAAGGCACGGTGCAAGGAGGCAGAAAAAGTGGGAGACAAAAAAAGTGGTGGGAAGAAAACATTCGACAATGGACTGGCTTGAAACTGAGGGAAGCCATGAGGCCTGCTGAGGACAAAAAAGGATGGAGTACGCTGATTAAACGATCATCTGTAGTGCAACAACGATTTTCAAGTTACCTGATAGGATAGGATAGGATGTACAAAACAACATGATCCTACTATGAAGGCAAATAAATAGACAACACAAATCACAATCACACTACAAAGATGTCTAGCACACTGACTGGTCACAGTGTCTACTTTACCACATAAAAACAAACAGTCAGAAGTAGCCAAGACCAAAGCCAGCAAATAAAATTCAAACAAGCGGCTGTGCTCACCCTGTGGAGTGCCATAAGTGTGGTCATTGCTGGGGCCGGAGCCTGCAGTGGCGGTGCCACGGTTGTGTCTGGTCCAGTCAAATTGGTCTGTGTTGTCCTGCATGTAGCCGCACAGCTGGTTGTCCTCAAAGTCACATGACCATGGGTCATTAATGCCTGTAGCGATGCAGGAGCCAGGGTTGATGGTGACATCATCAACGGCTATGTCGCCCCGGTAACTGTTGCCAACTGTTCCTTCAATGACCACCTGACAGTACACAACAACCAACAGCCATACAATGTTATTGTGTCACTGTGGGTGTCTTGAGTTAATCCCTGTATCACCCACCACCTGACAGTACACAACAACCAACAACCATACAATGTTATTGTGTCACTGTGGGTGTCTTGAGTTAATCTCTGTATCACCCACCACCTGACAGTACACAACAACCAACAGCCATACAATGTTATTGTGTCACTGTGGGTGTCTTGAGTTAATCTCTGTATCACCCACCACCTGACAGTACACAACAACCAACAACCATACAATGTTATTGTGTCACTGTGGGTGCCTGGTGTTAATCCCTGTATCACCCACCACCTGACAGTACACAACAACCAACAACCATACAATGTTATTGTGTCACTGTGGGTGCCTGGTGTTAATCCCTGTATCACCCACCACCTTCATCAGCTCTTCAAATGGATAAACATTATATAGAAGTGATAACAGAAATAAATATATAACATTATATAGAAGTGATAACAGAAATAAATATATAACATTATATAGAAGTGATAACAGAAATAAATATATAACATTATATAGAAGTGATAACAGAAATAATATATAACATTATATAGAAGTGATAACAGAAATAAATATATAACATTATATAGAAGTGATAACAGAAATAAATATATAACATTAATAATCGCATACAATCTTATTGTGTCATCTTATACAATCATCCTCTTATTGTGTGTCATCTCGAACAATCATCATCTTATCGTGTCATACAATCATCATCTTATCGTGTCATACAATCATCATCTTATCGTGTCATACAATCATCATCTTATTGTGTCATACAATCATCATCTTATTGTGTCATACAATCATCATCTAATTGTGTCATCTAAAAAAATCATCATCTTATTGTGTCATCCAATCATCATCTTTTTGTATTATACAATTATCATATAATTGTGTCATCTCATAAAATCATCATCTCATTGTGTCATCCAATCATCTTCTTATTGTGTTATACAATTATTATCTAATTGTTTGATCTCATAAAATCCTCACCTCATTGTGTCATCTCATACAATCCTCATCTCATTGTGTCATCTCATAAAATCCTCACCTCATTGTGTCATCTCATACAATCATCATCTCATTGTGTCATCTCATAAAATCCTCACCTCATTGTGTCATCTCATAAAATCCTCACCTCATTGTGTCATCTCATAAAATCATCATCTCATTGTGTCATCTCATACAATCATCATCTCATTGTGTCATCTCATAAAATCATCACCTCATTGTGTCATCTCATAAAATCATCTCATTGTGTCATCTCATACAATCATCATCTAATTGTGTCATCTCATACAATCATCATCTCGTTGTGTCATCTCATACAATCATCATCTAATTGTGTCATCTCATACAATCATCACCTCATTGTGTCATCTCATACAATCCTCACCTCATTGTGTCATCTCATACAATCATCACCTCATTGTGTCATCTCATACAATCACCTCATTGTGTCATCTCATACAATCCTCACCTCATTGTGTCATCTCATAAAATCCTCACCTCATTGTATCATCTCATAAAATCCTCACCTCATTGTGTCATCTCATACAATCACCTCATTGTGTCATCTCATACAATCCTCACCTCATTGTGTCATCTCATACAATCATCACCTCATTGTGTCATCTCATACAATCATCACCTCATTGTGTCATCTCATACAATCATCACCTCATTGTGTCATCTCATACAATCATCACCTCATTGTGTCATCTCATACAATCATCACCTCATTGTGTCATCTCATAAAATCCTCACCTTGCTTGTTTACTGACCTGGAAAGGCTGAGCAGCAGTGACATCAACGGTGGCTTGTAGCCAGGCGGTGCCCTGTGTCTGTGAGCGTGTGAACACGGGCTGGCCCAGATTGGGCCCGCTGCGCACGTACACGTTGAGGTTAGCCACGTGGTCGCCGTACATCAGGTACCAGAACGTCAGGCACTGAGGGTTGGACAGCTGAGGGCTCACCAGCCGAGCTCTCTGTCCTGGCGTGCGTGGGGCCGATGTCTCAATGAACATGTAGTAGCCAGCTGCAACCGTCCAAAGGGTCAGTGATTAGCAGTGTCTGTACTTAAGGTTAGAGAGAAACATCATTACAATCTCTGATGAAAAGCTGCACCATGTCAATGGCAGACCAAAGTCAGAAAGGGACGGTGGTATTTGGATTACTGTGCACCACAAACAAAGCACCACATTTGGACTTGTGGCCTGCCCACTGAGCACACTTCAAAACTGCTGGTAAAATGGTAAAGGCGTTCCCATAATCTTTGGATGGTTGGGGAGATAAGAAACTGGGTCCTTTCTTTTCTGTAGGCCAACTTAATGAGGGTGGTGGCTGTCTCCTGGCCCTCGCTGCTTTATCTTCCCAGGTTCTCAACAGATCCAGCTACCCATTCACAGCTGGGTGGACTGGGGCCTGTTTCATTCTTTTTGGGTCCTTTGGTAGTGGCCATCCAAGTACTAACCCCAACTGTCGTTGCTTAACATGAAACATGGCTAGGCTGTGCCCAAAGCGCTGCACTACTGCCCCACTGCTGGAGGACAACTTCAAAACATACATATACAGTAAACAGGACTCTTACATGTCAACTCTGCTGGACACATGTAATAACAATGTCTCCTGCAAAAATCAACATCTAATTCTGTAAGATGTGATTTGACTGACTGACTGGAATCTGTTATGTTATAATATCCGCTTATTGAAATAATTAACTGTGTCAAAACAATGCCTAAGCTCGTAAGACCAGAATGGCTGATCATATATGGTCTAACCCTAACCCTAACCTGACCATCCACAGACCACTACATTTAATGAAATGGTTTCAACCAGCAAAGATCCAGAGACGGTTAAATATGTCCAGGGAAGAGCCACAAAGATTCTGCCAGAGTGAGGAAACTTGACGTATAGTGAAAGGCTGGAACATTTACATTTACCAAAACTCAAGGCAAGAAGGCTTATTGTGGATTTCATCCTCTTGTACAATATATTTTATGGGATAGACCAAGTCAGTTTTCAGCAGTTGTTCCAGAAAAAACAACAACCTATAAATCAGAGGAAGTTAGCAGTTAACTATAGCCCAGCCGCACAAAATATCTGAAAAACTTCCTGTGGAAATAGGACAGTGGAAAGCTGAAACCCCTTCCTCCCGGTTAACATTAATTAATCTAAATTAATTTAAGTTAATTAGACTAAAATCTTTATCCATAATAAATTTTAAAAAAAATTTAAAGTTACAGATTACTACTACTAAACTACTACTACAGACATCCACAGATTACTACTACTAAACTACTACTACAGACATCCACAGATTACTACTACTAAAATCCTACTACAGACATCCATAGATTACTACTACTAAACTAATACTACAGACATCCACAGATTACTACTACTAAACTACTACTACAGACATCCACAGATTACTATTAATAAACTACTACTACAGACATCCACAGATTACTACTACTAAACTACTACTACTACAGACATCCACAGATTACTACTACTAAACTACTACTACAGACATCCACAGATTACTACTACTAAACTAAGTGGGAAGCACTTTCAACATGCGTACATCCAGAAGTGTGGTCAGCGGTGGGTCCAGTGCCGATGGTTGGGGTGGAGCCTTGCCCTCGCTGCCAGTCAAATTGGTCTGTGTTGTCCTGGGTCCAGCCACACCAGTCTGTGTCAAAGTTGCAGGTGCCGGAACCTTGGGCTGTCAACAGGTAAAATACAGTCCTTACTATTGATCTCTTTTCATAATAGTAATAGTAATAATAATAATAATAATAATAATAATAATAATAATAATAATAATAATAATAATAATAACAACAACAATGATAACAATAATAATTTAATTCATTTAAAAAGCACTATTGTCTCTCACAGAGAATATCCAAGAGTTACATAAAACTAATTTACAACATTTAAATTACAAACTGATAATGCAACATGCAAAAATGTGAAATGTCAAATATGAGAGGAGATATGGGAGATAAGAAAGAGAGCAATAGATAAGATAAGATAAGATAAAAGATAAGATAAAAGATAAGATAAGATAAGATAAGATAAGATAAGATAAGATAAGATAAGATAAGATAATTATTTGTTTAACAAAGGTAGTAGAATAAGCAGTGGTTTGCTTTTTAACAGCTGGCCCTCACCCTAAAGAGAGTCTAGTGTAGTTAGACTACAAACAAATCACAACATTAAAACGATGACATGTTTACAGATACACTTAAGTAAAAACACGTGTATGTACATGACAACCGCTGCAATGAATAGAGGGTAGGTGGAGTTGCATGACAATTTTATATTTAACATTTATAGCATTCTAAATGGAATTGGTTTGTAAGCAGCAAAGCTTAGATGACATTATACACATTAACTAACACATATGCATTTTTTTCAAAATAATTAAACAATATACACTGCATAAAATCATCAGTAGCAAAGAACATAAGCGAGTTTGTAGAAGATAAAAAAATCATAATTCTTATTTTCTTAAATGTACAATAAAGGCGACGTTTATTTTGACTTCATAAGATGGGAAGCATGTTTGCTCTTGAAAGTATTGATGTTGATAGTTTGTCTCAGGACGTTTGGGACAGAATTCCATTCCAGAGACTGCTTCCTGACTAAATTAAACTAGACTTAAACAGATCAATCCGAGGAAGAGGAGTGTTCAATCTCATGACTTGGCGTGAAGTTCTTAAAGTGAATTTTGAGCATAAGGTTACTGGTTCATATCCAGTGATCATTTTGTGCATAAATGAACCCTTATTGTAAGCCAATCTTGCTTTTAGAGGAGAATTCCTAAGTTTATGTAGTCTGAACTCAGAAAGGGTTGCTTTCTTTAATAGGACTACGTTAAGAGTAAGTTTGTGTGATCTAATAAGTGGTTTAATTGTATTATAACTGGCTGAGTCCGAAAAGGCAGACATGTAATCAATGGCTGACTGAATATGTGCATTGAAAAATAACTTCCTTGCATCAAAATTTAGGAAGTGCTTGAATCTATTTAGAAAATACACTTTCTTTGACACTGTTGTGGAAAGTTTTTCAATGTATTTGACCAAGACATGTTATCAATGTCGACTCCCAACACTTTATGATGGCTATTTCAATAATTTTATTATTAACCATTAAATCCTGTTAAATAGAGAGAGGGAGGGAGGGAGAGAGAGAGAGAGAAAAGAGAGAGGAGAGAGAAAGCCAGAGGGGATGGACAGCCAAGAAGGTACGTACAGACAGGAATGATGGCAGCTGTTGTGAACGTGGGTGGGGTGCCAGTCACAGCTTGTCCACCTTGCGCTGAAAAAAACCAAACCACAATGACAGTATAAACATGGTTCTGTGAGCCCTCACAACAAACACGCCGCCATTTCAGGCTCCTTCATTGTGAGCCCTCACAACAAACACACCGCCATTTCAGGCTCCTTCATTGTGAGCCCTCACAACAAACACACCGCCATTTCAGGCTACTTCACTGTGAGCCCTCACAACAAACACACCGCCATTTCAGGCTCCTTCACTGTGAGCCCTCACAACAAACACACCGCCATTTCAGGCTCCTTCACTGTGAGCCCTCACAACAAACACACCGCCATTTCAGGCTCCTTCACTGTGAGCCCTCACAACAAACACACCGCCATTTCAGGCTCCTTCACTGTGAGCCCTCACAACAAACACGCCGCCATTTCAGGCTCCTTCACTGTGAGCTAGTTACAGACGTTACACAATTCATCATGAAGGATCCTTGTCGTCATAACATTCCCATACTGAAATTATTTTACATCACAGTTAAACTACCCAATTCAAACGTATATCAGGTAGGATTTAATCTGAATCCAAGGTTAGTTGCTTTCTTTGCTCAGCATTCTACAGAAATTTGCCAGAAACGCCCATGTTTATTGCATTAAAAAAAGTCTGTTACGACTCTCAAATACATACAGCTGGTTGTTTTACTAAAGATAAGGAAAAACACATGCATCAATGCCGAGCCTAAGACAAAAATCTGTAGTTTGGAAAATAAACAGATGCAATGTGTTGTAATGTTCACACAACATTAACTTAGGCCATATAATGAATCTGCTGAACAATGAAGGGATCAAAATATATACAACAGTTACAAGAGGGGAGTGGGGAGGGCGGCATGGAAGTTGAAAGCGGTCAAGTACTAACCAACACATTTCGTGGTGGTGACGGCAACGTCATCCAGAGCGATGTCACCCAGAGGTCCATTCCCACGAACGCCTTCAAAGACAATCTACACACAAAGCATGTTTGAAGACACAACCGTCGAGTTATTTACATACTAAATACATATGGATACAGACACACAGCACAATTCTGCAGACAAAAAGGAAGAGCTTGGCAAAAAGGATGAAATATCAGTCGCTCAGTTCAATTCTGCAAACTCTGCATGCATTAAGGTCACAAGAACAGGAAGCAAAACATAATAATAATAATAATAATAATAATAATAATAATAATAAATATATAAAAATAATAATAATAATAATAATAATAATAATAATAATAATAATAATTTTTTAAAATATATAAAAATAATAATAATAATAATAATAATAATAATAATAATAATAATAATAATAACTAGAAGGGTAAATCCCATATGACTCACATGCTCCTTGTAAAATTTGCAATATTTAACACAAAAATTAGTCCCTTCCTCCCCTCCCCTCCCCCATCCCTCCCTCCCCTCCCCATCCCCCCGTATGATGGAATAAATATATAAAAATAAAAATAATAAAAATAATAATAATAATAATAATAATTTTTTAAAATATATAAAATAATAATAATAATAATAATAATAATAATAATAACTAGAAGGGTAAATCCCATATGACTCACATGCTCCTTGTAAAATTTGCAATATTTAACACAAAAATTAGTCCCTTCCTCCCCTCCCCTCCCCCATCCCTGCCCTCCCCATCCCCCCGTATGATGGAATAACCCAATGTTGTATATTATAGATTAAATATACAGCCATTCCACTGTATTACCTATTTTTCCTATGTTGTATATTATAGATTAAATATATAGCCATTCCACTGTATTACCTGTTTTTCCTATGTTGTATATTATAGATTAAATATACAGCCATTCCACTGTATTACCTATTTGTCCTATGTTGTATATTATAGATTAAATATATGTGTTGCAGCATGAGAAAACCAGGCTAAAGTGTCAAAATATGAAAAATTACTTATTTATTTATTAACAAAGTACTAAAAATAATCTTCAAAATGCAAAAAACAGAATTGTTTTTTCTTTATTGGTTGATGTTTTATGATTTTTTTTAATATTTTATTTTCTCGGGGGCTAATTTCCAGAAATTGCCTTCAAAGTTTTGAATTGTAAAATGATCATTACTTCACAACCAGAATTTTCCCATGCATGTATTTGGTATCAAAACAATCAGGAAGATGGCAGCAATATGGCAGTGAGTTGAGATAAGATGAGAAAATTCACATTATACACCATTCACACAATACTGAACATAAACAAATTAAAACAGTACGCACAATTTTATTCTGTACCAATCCATAATGCATAGTGTTTTTAAACATATTAGAAATAAAACAAGTGTTTAGCAAGTCTATAATAACTCAAACACATAATAATAATATATCAAGAACATGGCCTGAATCAATCATTTTTCTAAAATAAACCCTATCATAATGCCCCTCCCTCTCCCCCCCTCTTAAATCCCTCGTCCGTCAAGTAATCTTTTGTTTAATTGCAAGCAGCTACATCAGCTCAGTTCAAATAGTCAAACAAAGATTACAAACCTAAAACAAAAGTTTCATTAGGTAGTTTTCAGTCCTAATAATCAAGCTTTAATAATTCCCCGATTCTCCACTCCCTTCCGCACGTCGAATAAATCTGTCGCGTCACAGGTGTAAATCAAAATAACATGTCATTTTGCTCTATAAAGTTTAAATAAACACAAATATCAAAGCAAATACTAATTACTAGTAATTTGGTAAAAAGTCCTCATGTTCATTTCCTAAAACAGACAAACCAACAATAATAAATACTGAGAACATAGTCAACTTGTCATGCTAGTAATATTGAATGCAGGCCAGACTACTTACCTTTTCAACCCTCCCCACCCCACCCCCACCCAACAAAATATACTACTGAAATATTTTCCACACTCCTACTGTAATTCTTTCACTGATATCGCCTTTTCAACCTTTACCTAAATTTATGCAAGTAGAATGACGGATTATTAAAGACACGCCAATAGCGAAGAGGCCTACGAAACATGAATCATTGAATGAAAACAAACAGTATCGTTTAATAACGGGATCAAGCTTCTGCTCGTCAGAATCATAATCCTCATCACAGTTCCCACTGGCACCATCATAAAAATAGTCTGAAAGCAGGTCTTGGAGCTCTTCAGAAGCAAAACCAGGTCGATTCAAGGCCCTAGCTACTCTAGCAGACGACACATCTACTGACGCTGGAGACGAAGCCATCACTTCCGGTTTCCAAAAAGAATCGGTCACTTACTTTGACAAATTGTTTCTAACAAATGCAACATAAATATTGCAAGAAAACACTTGAAATAGATGTATGATGAGTTTATCTACATTACAAAATTCACTGTGAACTAAAAATCCTCGAAAATCTATAGGAAACACTTCAGTTTTTCACGACCCGGCTAGAGACACATTCGAACACAACTTGTGTCACAAGCAAGCTTCGGAACAAGGAATTTCATGAAAAATTCATACGCCACACACTTTTATGTACCAAAACGTAGTACCAATAGGGACTGTTCACTCTCCAGACGTTATATATCAATCCACATTGGGGATTTCCCTTCATAGTCGGACAAGAAAAGTTGGGGTATCGGAGGTCAATTAGTGCCATTGTTTTAGCAAGGTGTGATCAACACCCTTATCAAAATCAACAAAATAAACAATGTTTTAGTAATTTTTGAACAAAATCCATTTGGGATATTAAAGAAAAGTCTTAAATAGAGACAAAGAGGCAACAAACTTAAAATTGATGGGGTAGCCTATTTTTAGTGTTTTACGGCTGTAGCAGCGAATCAATCCTGGCGTCTTTAGCCGGGTTTTGTCATGCGGCAACACATATAGCCATTCCACTGTATTACCTATTTGTCCTATGTTGTATATTATAGATTAAATATACAGCCATTCCACTGTATTACCTATTTTTCCTATGTTGTATATTATAGATTAAATATATAGCCATTCCACTGTATTACCTATTTTTCCTATGTTGTATATTATAGATTAAATATATAGCCATTCCACTGTATTACCTATTTTTCCTATGTTTTTGCAAGGTCTAAAATGATTTTGATCTTCAAGATCAACTCAAAAATGTATGCTGCATCATCTCAAAATACAAGTTTGGACTTTATATCTCTTATAGTTTAGGGTGAAGGTCACTTCAAAGTACCTATACTAACCAATTTTAGACAGCTCCAGTGACCACGACCTTGGAACGAATTCTCAGTGCTACCATCCAGCGCCGTTTTGTCTTACCGACCTGTAAGTGTAATCGCCGCTCCCACAGTTTTATTCCTTGCGCAATTCCACTGCTAAACTTGATGCAATCATCTCCTCTTTAACATCTTCCCTGCCCCCCCGCCCCCCCTCCTCCCCCCTACCGCACATATTTTATTTTTTATTTTAAAAAAATAAAAGAAATAAACGCTTGACGATGGCCTGATTCAAGGATTGATCGATTGTTTATTGACTGATTGAAAAAATGATTGATTAATAATATTCTTACCTTATTTTCTTACCTTCAAGTTTTTATTTGATTTAACTGTCGGCGGCGAGTGTTCATGATGTGTGTGTGTGTGTGTGTTGTGTGTTTGGTTTATGTTTGTATGTTAGGACATGTGCTTATGAAATCGTGTGACAATGTGGTACCTTGTTTTACATTTCACTGTTTTTAAACTTAATTATTTATTTATTTTAAAATAATAATATCAGCTGCTTCTAAATCTTGTAATTGCCCTATGTGCATAAATAAAGTTGTATTGAATTGAATTGAATTGAAAAAGGTATGTGTCTGTCCACTGACATGGTAGTCTAGGTTGTCAGAATAAGAGACTGTACAATACAATTGTCAATGGTGCATTTATAGACAGAAGAGAGGAAGACAGGAATGACAAGGTCTGTGTCTGTCCACTGACATGGTAGTCTAGGTTGTCAGAATAAGAGACTGTACAATACAATTGTCAAAGGTGCATGTATAGACAGGAATGACAAGGTAGGTGTCTGTCCACTGACATGGTAGTCCAGGTTGTCAGAATAAGAGACTGTACAATACAATTGTCAATGGTGCATGTATAGACAGAAGAGAGGAAGACAGGAATGACAAGGTAGGTGTCTGTCCACTGACATGGTAGTCTAGGTTGTCAGAATAAGAGACTGTACAATACAATTGTCAATGGTGCATATATAGACAGAAGAGAGGAAGACAGGAATGACAAGGTAGGTGTCTGTCCACTGACATGGTAGTCTAGGTTGTCAGAATAAGAGACTGTACAATACAATTGTCAAAGGTGCATGTATAAACAGAAGACAGGAATGACAAGGCACTGACATGGTAGTCCAGGTTGGCAGAGACAGGAGCCTGGCCATAAATCCACTTGTCTCCATGGTCACCAGTCTGCATCCACACCGTGTAGTTGCCGGAGATGGTCTGAACCAGGACATTCAGAGTTCCGATGTTGGCGCCGTTCATGTGGTACCAGAACTGCACGCAGCCCGACTGGGAGGGCATGAATGTCTGACTGCCCAACCAGGCACGGTTGCCAGGAGTCCTTGGTGCTGATGCCTCTGTGTAGATATAGGTGCCTGCGCAGCACATAAACCCTTCAAGTCAATATCTGCCTGTATCTCAAACATATACCTAACAGTTTCCTCAATTATTCACTGATGATCATAATGTTGACTTATAGGGCACAGATATTCTATATAACAACGTCATGTTCAAAGCGACGTTTGCCTCACTTTGAACATGTCAGTTGTTTGATCAAAAACTTTTGATAAGACAACTTTAATTACCCCAAATCTTTGATAAGACAACTTCAACTACCAAAATTTTTTGAAAAGACAACTGCAATTATTAAAATATTTGAGTTCACAACTTCAATTTTGCCCCAGAAGCCGTGCCCTGAGCAGTACAACAAGGCCAAGCTTGATTGGGTTGGTGGTGTGAGGAGTCAACACAGCCCTAAGCCTGACAATGGATCAGAGTTTCACTGACCTTTCCTGCCCTGTCCTAAGGTGTGGTCAAAGCTGGGTCCAGTGTTGACACAGAGGCTGTACCCCCCTGCTGCAGCATCCAGTCAAAGTCATCGCCATTGAGGTTCTGCCAAGTGCACAGCGTGCCCTCAAAGTTGCACCCTCCGTCAGCTGCGCTCACACAGAGGTAAGACAATGACCATTCAGCAACATCCCTTATTCAGTTGGGATAAATAGCTGTACAGAGCTGTCAGTAGTGATACAAGTATTGTCATGATAACTGTTGTATAAGTAGAATCAATTAACACTTTGTCATTAGGTATCCTCAACCTCAAGCTTCAAACAATAATAAAATTTAAACAAAGAACACGCTGTACATTATTAAAGAAGAAGAAGAAGTAGAAGAGGAGCAAGAAGAAAAGACGACAAAGAAGATCAAAAAGAAGAAAAAGAAGGAGGAGGAGGAGGGGAATGTGGAACTGACCAGAAGGACAACTGCCAGTGGTGACATTGACATCATCAATAGCGATGTCTCCATAGTAGCTTGCTCCACGCACACCTTCAAACACAATCTGAAACCAAAGGTACCTAACCTTTAGCATCACCACACTACGTTGATACTCAAACTTGGCTCAAACCTCTACATTCCTAACACTACATTTAGCAAACACTACTTTGGTGCTCAACCTTGGCTCAAATCTCTACATTCCTAACACTACATTCAGCAAACACTACTTTGGTACTCAACCTTGGCTCAAACCTCTACATTCCTAACACTACATTCAGCAAACATTACTTTGGTATTCAACCTTGGCTCAAACCTCTACATTCCTAACACTACATTCAGCAAACATTACTTTGGTGCTCAACCTTGGCTCAAACCTCTACTTTCTTAACACTACATTCAGCAAACAGTACTTTGGTGCTCAACCTTGGCTCAAACCTCTACATTCCTAACACTACATTCAGCAAACATTACTTTGGTACTCAACCTTGGCTCAAACCTCTACATTCCTAACACTACATTCAGCAAACACTACTTTGGTACTCAACCTTGGCTCAAACCTCTACATTCCTAACACTACATTCAGCAAACATTACTTTGGTACTCAACCTTGGCTCAAATCTCTACATTCCTAACACTACATTCAGCAAACATTACTTTGGTACTCAACCTTGGCTCAAACCTCTACATTCCTAACACTACATTCAGCAAACATTACTTTGGTACTCAACCTTGGCTCAAACCTCTACATTCCTAACACTACATTCAGCAAACAAAACAATAATTAAAATAAATGAACAAATAATAAGTACCTGGAAGGGCTGGGTGAGCTTGCTGGCAGCGAGAGAGAGTTCCTTGGCTTGCCATGTGTTGCCTTGGTTACCTGTGGTGGACCATTCAGGATTGCCAAAACCACTGGCCGTCTTCAACTGTTTCAGCAAACAAGATAAGCCTACGTGTAACAAAGCTGTTACAATCGTGCAACATACATGTATACAACTGGAAAAAAGAAATGAAGTAATGAACACTGAAGTGTAACATCTACACCCACCACTGAAGAGTAACATCTACACCCACCACTGAAGCGTAACATCTACACCCACCATCGGCCATATGGCCACTGAACCGCCACAGCATTGATATTGTTAAAATAGCCAAAATTCTCACCACAGAATTGAAAGCTGGATAATGGGTGTGAACACTTTACCCCTCAGCTACAGTGGTGGACATTGAGGTGGGGTTTATATAACACATATTTCACCCTCCTCCGCCAACAACGTATATATATAGTATCACTGTCCATGCAGGACCTAGCAACTCAACTGCTGTTGCGGATTTTCACTTTTTGCCGTGCTCGCATCCCTCGTAGATTTTCCCAGCTATCAAAAAGCACACAGCTCTGCTCCAGTTAGACGGCAGTGAGATTTATGCTTATTATGATCCCTACTGCATGGTGGGTGTGACCGTTTTCTCTATCACAGTTCAGCATGGTGGACTGTCTTCCAGTGCTTACCCTGATGTTGAGAGCACCGATGGTCATGCCATACATGTGGTAGTAGAACATGACACAGATGTCACTGGTGCTGGCTGGCCTCTGTGGGGACAGAAGTAAGGCGTTGTCACCTTGTACTCTGGGTGCCGACGTCTCAATGAACATGTAATGGCCTGATAAAAAAAAGCATGTTCAAGAATTACAACAAAGATTACTGTCATAATATGTAGCATGTTATATGCACACAAATAAGCCTGGGGCTTAGCTGCAGATTTGTGTCTGAAAACATCAACCCACAGCACTTACAAGGCAGATTCAGCACAAACAACAGTAAACTGAACGCAGATTAACAATTAAATAGCAACATCATAATGAAGCAGTGTCTTGCTGTCAAACCTGACTGACCCTCTCTCTGTAATAATAATAATCATCATCATCATCATCATCATCATCATCATCATCATCATCATCATCATCATCATCATAAGAAATTTGCAATTAGTCTAGCACTTTTCCTCCATTCAAGATCACAGCATTTGGGAAAGAAGAAGAAGAAGACGAAGAAGAAGAAGAAGAAGAAGAAGAAGAAGAAGAAGAAGAAGAAGAAGAAGAAGAAGAAGAAGAAGAAGAAGAATGTTGAACAAAGGCAAATAAACAACATTAACAGCAGCACAATAACCCAAGCAGTGTGTTGGTGACAAACTCACCCTGTGCAGTGCTGTACGTGTGGTCGCTGGAAGGCCCAGTCAGTGCCGTGCTTGTGCCTTGGGCCTGTCGTGTCCAGTCAAACGTGTCTGCACCACTCGTGTCCTGGGTGTAGCCACACAGGTTGGGGTCTTCAAAGTCACACGTCCCTAGTCCTGCCTGTCCACCTGAACCGCTGGAGTTGCCTGTAAGGACAGCAGGTCATGTTACAATGTCATTTCTCAGTGATATAATAAAGCTATTGTAATTGTATTGCTACAAATTAATAACTGCTCCCTTACAACTTATTTACTTATTTGTTTATCAGTCCTCTTCTCTTTTTCTCCTCAGCCCTCTCACCAACTGCCCAATCTCTTGTACTAAAATGCACACGAAAAATACAAAGCATACATAAATTAGTATAATTGCAATTTTGATCATGATGTTGATGATGATGCTGATGATGATGATGTTGATGATGATCATGATGATGACGATCATGATGATGATCATGATGATGATGGTGACGACGATGATAATGATGATGAGATAATGCACATGGCTACCAGCAGACTCAAGATACAATTAAAGACACCGCTGTGCAGTGCCTCATGATTCCATCCTACATCTTGAGGATACTAACTTGAGCCCACAACAAGTAATTCATGTCACCATACCATCCTACATCTTGAGGATACTAACTTGAGCCCACAACAAGTAATTCACGTCACCATACCATCCTACATCTTGAGGATACTAACTTGAGCCCACAACAAGTAATTCACGTCACCATACCATCCTACATCTTGAGGATACTAACTTGAGCCCACAACAAGTAATTCACGTCACCATACCATCCTACATCTTGAGGATACTAACTTGAGCCCACAACAAGTAATTCACGTCACCATACCATCCTACATCTTGAGGATACTAACTTGAGCCCACTACAAGTAATTCACGTCACCATACCATCCTACATCTTGAGGATACTAACTTGAGCCCACAACGAGTAATTCACGTCACCATACCATCCTACATCTTGAGGATATTAACTTGAGCCCACTATGAGTGATTGACATTAGTGGGGTATTTGCTAGAAGCGAAAAAAAAGCGTATGTTGACGATATCACGATGTATCTTGTACACCCTAAGCAACAAAGATTGGAGTGTATCTTGTGTGCCCTGCTACCTTAGTGTAATGAGTGTCATCATCATCATCATCATCATTATCATCAATGTCATCATCAGATCATCATCATCATCATCATCATCATCCTACAACACCACTAACAAACTCACAGTAGCCATCTCTCTGAGCAACATCGTCTAAGGCAATATCACCGTAGAAACCACTGCCACGCACTCCTTCAAAGATGACCTGAATAACACAAAGATGATTTTACACAACACTGGTCATCAACACACAATCATCACAGTGCCACAAAATACTGGTCATCAACACACAATCATCACAGTGCCACAAAATACTCTTGGCTTCTCCTGAAGATCTGTAGGCCTTATTGCAGATTGGCTTCTCCTGAAGATCTGTAGGGCTTATTGCAGATTGGCTTCTCCTGAAGATCTGTAGGGCTTATTGCAGATTGGGCTTCTCCTGAAGATCTGTAGGGCTTATTGCAGCTTGTCTTTTCCTGAAGACCTGTAGGCCTTATTGCAGCTTGTCTTCTCCTGAAGACCTGTAGGCCTTATTGCAGCTTGTCTTTTCCTGAAGATCTGTAGGCCTTATTGCAGCTTGGCTTCTCCTGAAGATCTGTAGGCCTTATTGCAGCTTGTCTTTTCCTGAAGACCTGTAGGCCTTATTGCAGCTTGTCTTTTCCTGAAGATCTGTAGGCCTTATTGCAGCTTGTCTTCTTCTGAAGATCTGTAGGCCTTATTGCAGCTTGTCTTCTCCTGAAGATCTGTAGGCCTTATTGCAGCTTGGCTTCTCCTGCTATTGCTGAGGAAAGACCTACATTTCACAGTAAGGCTGAATACTTACCCATCACGCCTAAGTGTACATTTGAAAACCATAAAAACTGTACCAACAAATACAAACGTGAAAACACATTGTGGTGTACATGCATTATGTTACCCATGAAGACAACTGGCGCCATATACAGCCGTGTACCAACATGCAGAACTGAAAGTGCTAGTGTGAACCTTAGGATTGGGTCAAGTACTTTTCTACTGTAAATCTAACCACACAAAATGAAATAAAGGTAATGACAGCCCTGACTATAATTATAGAGAAATGTCTACAGAGCATTAGACACAAAAACACTCCTACTGAACGCAGCATCATGAAGCCAAATGAGCCTCAACGTACCACATACTGCCGCTGGTTGTTCCCCAGATTAATGTCCACCAGTGCTTGCTTCCAGACGTTGCCCTGGGTGCCTGCTTTGGTCCAGACGGGCGTCCCCAGGTTGGCGTCCCCAGTGACGTAGACATTGAGGCTGCCTACAGTGGCACCGTACATGTGGTACCAGAAGGTCAGACACTTCACTCCAGTGCCGCTTTGTTGGAGACTTTGTAGACGTGCCTTGTCGTTGGGCTGACGAGGTGCCGAGGTCTCAATGTAGACATAGTTGCCGTCTGGAACGCAGGAATAGGAATCACTCAAACATTGTTCACATGGTGTGCATGCATGGTTAGGGTTTCTGTGCAAACCACAGCCAGCAACTCGAACATTCTCCCTTCACAGTTTCCCAACATATTCTTTCTCAAAACTAAACAAAAATTAGCTCATTAAAAGGTCATTCGATTTTTGTTTTTATTTTTTTGCCACTTTATTGTAAAATAATTAAAGCTGAAATGAAAATGCATCGTACGTCCAGTGGTGTGGTCGGTGGAGGGTCCAGTGTTGGCGGAAGTGGTGGGTTGGGACTGCCTGGTCCAGTCAAACTGGTCGCCGGTCATCTGTACCCAGCCGCACATGTTACTCTCAAAGTTGCAGTTGAACGTCCCAGGCACTGAAAGATGCAAAACAACGCCTGAATGTCTTACATTATCATCATCATCATCATCATCATCATCATCATCATCACCACCATCATCACCACCATCATCATCATCATCATTATCATCATCATCATCACCATCATCACCATCACTACCATCATCATCATCATAAATTGCAGTCTTTCACGGCACAGGTCTCCATAAACCCCTGAAAGTCAAAAGCCTGTAACAACATGGCCACATGTAAGTCCACTGAAGGTGTTTCCCATGCAAGACCAGGGTTTATCTACATTTGTCTTTTACATTATCACAATTGTAGACACCCTTATGATTCCGTTTCTTTTCTTTCAACGAAGGGGAGTCCATTTGTGCTGGACTGCAGTGATACCCAGGAGCAAAGGAGAAATAGACAAAGAACCATTAAGAAAGGCTGTCCACCTGTGGCTTCTGACCACCTATGGAACTCTTTGCCCCCAACACTATCAGCAAAGGAGAGGTTGTTTTGCACCTTCTCTATTTTACACAGGTCTCCGTCTGAGCTGTAGTATTCCAAGGTGTACGTACGTGATGTGGCAGTGACTGGGGCGGTGGTAGCGATTGTGGTGGTGGACTGGGTGGTGGCGGGTGGTTGCGCGGTGGCAATGGGTGGTGTCAGGGCGCAAATGCCGGGCCTGTAGGTAATGTCATCAATGGCTGCATCGCCGTACACACCTGATCCCACCACGCCCTCAAACACAAGCTGCACGCACAATGCATGACAATAACAATGCAGGCTGTACACATGACACATGACAATAACAATACAGGCTGTACACATGACACATGACAATAACACAGGCTGTACACATGACAATAACCACACAGGCTGTACACATGACACATGACAATAACCACACAGGCTGTACACATGACACATGACAATAACAACACAGGCCGTACACATGACACATGACAATAACAACACAGGCTGTACACATGACAATAACAACACAGGCTGTACACATGACACATGACAATAACAACACCGGCTGTACACATGACACATAACAATAACAACACAGGCTGTACACATGACACATGACAATAACAACACAGGCTGTACACATGATAATAACAACATGGGATGTACACATGACAATAACAACACAGGCTTGGTAGGTGCGCGCGCATCCAGGAAAGTCGGCTTTCTTTTTGCTCTCCCATCTCAGCAGCTTAATTATACAGTTTTAGCTGTTTTCAGCCCGTTTCCACCACCCAATTTCCTCCCAAACCATTCACTACCCATTTCCAGTCCTTTTTAACTATCGACCGACACCTGCCGAACCATTCTTGAAACCAACTCGACCCACGCCAATACCGGCACCCTGTGATTGTCAACAAATATGGCGGCGATCGCTCACTGAACTACAACAGCCGACACTGTACCGGCCTCCACCACCTCCTGTATCTACATCAAGTACATCTGACCACTACCAGTAGATCAGGTTTCCACTCCTTCCCAATCTACATCGGCCACGTGAACGATCATGGTTTGCCTTTAATACAGACTTTGCCAGTTATACACATGCATCGAAATGTGAGTAAACTTTTTTTTTTCCCCGTGTTTTTCGAATGCATTGCCACACAGACAAGAAATGAGTGTGTACGAACTACGTGTACTGCACTTCCTACTCCTACTAAAACTACTCTCACCAACTCAAGCTCCACAGCTAAATCCTACGAGCTCCAGAATGTCAACAGCCGACAGCCCCACTAACATAAACAATGACTTTACCAACAGGTCTCGTTACCCATGTGGCACATGTGATTGTTCTGTTACATGGAACGACCAAGGAGTTGTATGTGAAACATGTGGCCAATGGCACCACCTGGCGTGCCAGAGCATACCCTCTGCATCCTACAGTCGCCTAGGCCAGAGCGACGTAGTCTGGAACTGTGCCATCTGCGATGGTGCGAATTACTCTAAGACAGCCTTTGACTTGTTTGGTCTCGACAGAACTACCCCCAACTTGTCCTCCCGCCTTGACTCCACTTCCTCCACTGACGAAGCTACATTTCACCCCTTCCACGCCTCTACCCCCACCAGAATCCGCCAACAAAACAAACAATCTCACCGTCCACTGCGAATTCTAAACATCAATTTTCAGTCAGTGACTGGAAAGGTGCCTGCCCTGTCTAACCTCATCATTTCCACCAAGCCTGATATCATCCTTGGAACTGAGACACATCTTGATGACAGTGTCCACACCAGCGAATTCCTGCCCTCCTATAATGTCTTCAGGCGTGATCGGAATAGGAAAGGAGGTGGCGTCCTCATCGCTGTTGCTGAACACCTCACGTGCCAAGAAGTCCCCGAGTTTGCTGTCAGCGACTGTGAGCTGATTTGGACTAGGATCAAAATCAGAGGCAGGAAACTACTAATGGTTGGGTGCTACTACCGCAACCATGTATCAGATGAAGCCAGCATGAGACTCTTTGCCAACTCTCTCCAGCGTGCAGCCTCCATGGATGCCCCTATGATTGTCGGAGGCGATTTCAATCTCCCAGCCCTCGACTGGGCCACTAGAACACTGAAGACCACTTCCATACTTCCAGGCATCCACTATGAGTTCCTTGACATCTTCAACGATGCCGGACTAGAACAACTGATCACTGTTCCAACAAGAGATCAAAACACCTTAGACCTTGTCCTCACCAACAACCCATCATTGGTGCCTAGAACAGAAGTACTGCCAGGTCTATCTGATCATGATATTGTGTACATTGAATACGATGCTGACCCTGTCTACCACCGACAACCACCCCGTCAAGTTCTTCAGTACAGTAAGGCTGACTGGCCTGCGCTACGCGCCGCGGCTACACTACTGGCCAACTCCATCTGCCATTCCTACACGGAAAGAAGCGACACTGAAGACATATGGAAAGCCTTCAAAGACGGCGTGACGAACATCACTGAACAGCACATCCCTTCTAAGACCCTGAGTGCAAAAAACAACAAACCGTGGGTGGACTATGAGACTCAACGCCTTATCAGGAAAAAAGACAGGCTGTACAAGAAGTGGAAGAAGTCGGGCGATGAGACTATGCATGCCAAATTTCGCCAGCTCAAAAGTATTGCGCAACGCCGCCTTCGTAAGGCCTACTGGACACACACTGAAAAACTTATCAGTGAGTGTGACAACAACCCCTGCCCACAATCATCCAAAAACAAGAAACTTTGGACTTACATCAAGTCCAAGAGGACTGAGCAAGCAAGTGTAGCACCCCTGAAGGTAGACGGCCGACTTCATACTGATGCCAAGGATAGAGCAGAAGTCCTGAACAGCCAATTCCAGTCTGCCTTCAGTCCCCGCATTGACTGCTCATCTGACGAGTTCCAACAACGAACCAACCTCCACCCCAGTCAAGACCGCCCAACCCTGAGCACTATCTTCATCTGCGAGGAAGGTGTACAGAAATTACTAGAAAACCTTGATCCCCATAAAGCTTCAGGTCCCGACGGCATCGGCCCTAGGATGCTAAAAGAACTAGCAGTCGAGCTCACCCCTGTCCTCACACTCCTCTACAGATCCTCCCTACTCTCTGGCGTGGTGCCCCAAGACTGGCGCCTCGCGAATGTCACTCCTGTCTTCAAGAAAGGGGAGCGGTACCGCCCAGAGAACTACCGTCCCATTTCACTGACCAGCATACCCTGCAAAATCTTCGAGCACATCATGGTGAGCTCCATCATGCACTTCGCCGAAAGAAACAACATCATATGTGAACAGCAGCATGGCTTCCGGAGGAACCGGTCCTGTGAGACCCAGCTACTGGGGCTTGTGGATGAGCTGACAGAGAGTCTGGAGAGGGGCCAGCAGTGCGACACCCTCGTCATGGACTTCTCCAAGGCGTTCGACAAGGTCTGCCACTCTCTCCTCGTCCATAAGCTACGCCACTACGGGATCACAGGCCAGGTGAATGACTGGATCTGCAACTTTCTTAGCGACAGGAAACAGGCCGTGGTGGTTGAGGGGACAAAGTCCAGTTTCGTGCCTGTGGAGTCAGGAGTCCCACAGGGATCTGTGCTAGGCCCCTGTCTATTCCTACTCTACATCAATGATCTCCCGTCCGGCCTGACCTCTGCTACCCGCCTCTTCGTAGACGACACCCTCTGCAAGAACAACATTTCCTCTACAAAAGACCAACAAACCCTCCAAGACGACCTCAACCGCCTTGCAGAGTGGGAGAGAGTGTGGATGATGGCCTTCCATCCAGATAAGTGTCAAACGCTCCACATCACCAGGAAAAGGTCACCCATGACTCACATCTACTCTCTGCGCGATCACCCCCTCCAAGAAGTCAGCGAAACGAAATACCTTGGCGTTACCATCACTGACGATCTACGATGGGACCACCATATAACAAACACCACCAACAAAGCCAACAAGACACTTGGGTTCCTGCGGCGTAACCTGAAGGTTGGCTCCCAGCGAGCAAAGCAACAAGCCTACCAAGCCATGGTACGTCCCATCCTGGAATATGCAGGGACAGTCTGGGACCCAAACACAGTTAAAGAAACCCACAAGCTGGAGGCCGTCCAACAACGAGCTGCGCGCTGGACAGTGAAGCGACACCGTCAGACCTCCAGTGTGGACGACATGCTTGCAGACCTCAAATGGCCCACCCTCCAGGAGCGACGCCGGAAAGCCCGCCTGACGATGATGTACAAGTACGTCAACGGACTTGCCATCATCAACACCACCAACAAACCAAACCCAAATCCTCAGCGCAGGACCACACGTCAGAAGCACCCCCTGACTTTCCAACTCCCATCCTGCCGTACACTCTACCGACAACAGTCCTTCTTCCCTCGAACAATCAACGAGTGGAACAAGCTCCCTGCCCATGTGGTTTTAGACCCTGAGCTGGAGAGCTTCAAATCCCAGCTGTAACCCCTCCTTCACCTTCCTCCTACCTCCCCCACCCGCAACTCTACCCCCAACCCTACCCCCCCCCTCCCCATGAGCCGTACTTTTATAAGCGCGAGGTACCACCTCCCCTAATGTTGGCTGCAGTGTCCTCAATAAGTTGAGGTTGGCAGCCCTAAATGAAAGAAGAAGACAGGCTGTACACATGACAATAACAACACAGGCTGTACACATGACAATAACAACACAGGCTGTACACATGACACATGACAATAACAACACAGGCTGTACACATGACACATGACAATAACAACACAGGCTGTACACATGACAATAACAACACAGGCTGTACACATGACAATAACAACACAGGCTGTACACATGACAATAACAACACAGGCTGTACACATGACAATAACAACACAGGCTGTACACACGACACATGACAATAACAACACAGGCTGTACATACAACACATGACAATTACAACGCAGGCGTCATTATAGTACTGATTTTATAGTCACCCTCCCTCTTGTCAGCATAAACAACTTTGGCAACCTCACAACAATTAACTGTCATCAGTATTTCCATTACTGTTTAATCACAGACTATAGTATCATCATTGTCAACACCATCTTTATCTTCATGAAGCCATGATAGAATACAGTATAAGCACTTAGTTATCATCATCATCATCATCATCATCATCATCATCATCATCATCATCATCATCATCATCATCATCAATCCTACAAGCAAAGGACAGACCACAGTGAAGTATTGTCAGCAGCATCATCTGTCACATCCCCCAGCACCATGATCAGGCAAGGATCATAGAGAAAGCCATGCCAGAAACGTTGGTCAACTCACATTGAAATCAGAGCTGGAGGTGAGAGTGAATCGTCCCAGGCTCCAGGTGTTGCCTTGGTTGCCACTCAGTGACCACTTCAGGGTGCCGGGTAGGGAACCATTGGTCATGGTGTAGACATTGAGGGTGCCCATGCTGAGGCCGTACATGTGATACCAGAAAGACACGCAGTACAGCGACCGACCTGTGGCAGCCAGCGACTCACTCTGCAGCCAGGCTTTGTCTCCACGGTGACGTGGCACGCTGGACTCGATGAACACGTAGTAACCTGTAAAGAGATGGTGGCAGTCAGCAATATCAATGAAGGTCAATACATACTCTTACAGTGCATGCAGATGGTAGCTGTCAGCAATATCAATGAAGGTCAATACATACTCTTACAGTGCATGCAGATGGTGGCAGTCAGCAATATCAATGAAGGTCAATACATACTGTTACAGTGCATGCAGATGGTAGCAGTCAGCAATATCAATGAAGGTCAATACATACTCTTACAGTGCATGCAGATGGTAGCAGTCAGCAATATCAATGAAGGTCAATACATACTCTTACAATGCATGCAGATGGTAGCAGTCAGCAATATCAATGAAGGTCACTATATACTCTTACAGTGCATGCAGATGGTAGCAGTCAGCAATATCAATGAAGGTCAATATATACTCTTACAGTGCATGCAGATGGGCAGCAGGCAAAATAATGTCTGACAGAAGCAATTTTAGAGACATGCTAAGCAAGTCTATAACGGTAGTAAATACAGTGTAGAACATCAGTATTTATGTACTTACATCGCATGTTCAAGCCTTGGCTCTCGGTTTAATAATAATAATAATAATTAGCATTTATATAGCGCTCTTTCTAATGAAATCTCAGAGCGCTTTACATTCACATAAGACACTTCTAAACACTAGTGGCTAAGCAATAACAATATAAAACTTTGTAAACAAAACATACAACATTTCATTAGATAATATGAAAACGCACAAACACACACACACACACACACACAGAGTTCGACACAAATTTACATTGTGGTATCATCAAAGGAACGTTTGAACAGATGGGTCTTGAGGCCAGAACGAAAGGCAGCAGATGTTTGGGAAGAATGGAGAGATATGGGAAGGGGGTTCCAGACGGTGGGAGCAGAAAATGAAAATGAGCATTCACCAAAGGACTTGTTCACTCGTGGAATGCAGAGATTTTGGGCAGAAGAAGATTGAAGGGTTCTAGAGGGAATGTAGGGGTTTACCATCGTTTTGAGATAAGAAGGGCCGGATGAAGAGAGAGCATTGAAGCAGAGGCAAGCAATTTTGTACTCAATTCTTCGTTCGATGGGAAACCAGTGTAGGGAATGCAAAGAATGAGACGGAAGGGCATTATTTTGAATCTTTTGAAGTCTTTGCAATAGATAGTCTGGGCAACCACAGAAGAGAGAGTTACAATAGTCAAGCCATGAGAGAATGAAAGCTGAGGCAAGAGTTTGAGTGGCTTTGGCAGAAAGAAAGTGACGGATGCTGTTGATTCAACGGAGTTCAAAATTTAGGTTTTGGATTAGAGTTTGAATGTGAGCTTGCATAGTCAGGTGAGAGTCCAAAATCACGCCCAAGTTTTTGACAGAATCAGAAAACTGGACAACAGAGTTACCAACAACAAAGGAAGATGGAAGCTGAGATGTCGTTATACGAGGAGATGAAATAATTATGGCTTCTGTCTTTTCATCATTGAGTTTCAATTTGTTGAACGTCATCCATGATTTGACATCATAGATGCACTCTTGCATCAAATTTTTTGTAATGCCAAGATGCTGGGGGTGAGAAGGTTTATGCAGTTGTGTATCGTCCACAAAGGAATGATGACTGACAGAGTGAGAATGGATGATGTCAGAAAGAGGGGATGTGTAGAGAACAAAGAGGACGGGACCCAAAACCGATCCTTGCGGCACACCACAGAGGATCAGAGCGGTCATTGTCAACATAAACAGTTTGTCGTCTGTCAGTGATGTATGACGTGAGCCAGTCAAGAACTGTGCCACGAAGGCCAAAAGTGTGTTGCAGACGGTCAATGAGAATGGTGTGATCTATGGTGTCAAATCCTGACAAAAAGTCTAACAGAGCAAGAACAGAGAGTTTGCCTTGATCAAGGAAAAGGAGGAGATCATTAGTGATTTTAACAAGAGCAGTTTCTGTGCTATGTCCAGGTCTGTAAGCGGATTGAAGAGGATCAAGAAGGTTATTTGAAGACAGGTGTGCATTGAGCTGAGAAAGAACAATTTTTTCGGTGATTTTGGAAACAAAGCATAAATTTGATGTAGGCCTGAAATTTTTTAGGTCATTTGGGTCCAGAGAAGGTTTTTTGAGAAGAGGCTTGACAAGAGCGGATTTAAAGACGTCAGGAAAAGAGCCAGAGGTGAGAGAATTGTTGATGACTTGAGTGAGAGAAGGAAGGACTACATCCAGAAATTCAAACAGGAGTGAGGTAGGGAGGGGATCTAGGTCACAAGTTTTGGTAGCAGAGGCTTTGACGACCTTCAGGACATCCGAATCTGTGACAGGAGAGAAAGAAGTGAAAGGTTCTCCCTGAAAGGGCTTGCCAAGAGAAAACGGAACAGAGGGCTGAGAGTCAAGTTCTTTTCTGAGTTTTTCAATCTTACTCACAAAGAAGTCGGGAGAGAACACCGGGGAGACAAGAAGAGGGGTATGTGGTGGGGAGCTGAGTGGCTTTTGTTCTGGCACAGAAACCATTTGTGATTTTACACAACTCTTTGCTAGACTGCGCTTTCAAACTCTAAACACACTAGCTAATGCCACAACATGATGACATATCACATGTCAGCTACATTGACCTCAGGAAGGTTCATCATTATGACATACTACGTTCATGACCTCTGGAAGGCTCATTATTATTATATATTATGTACATGACCTCTGGAAAGATCACCATTGTGATACCTCATTTGCTGGGTAAAGACACTGACCTCTGGAAGGATCACTGGTGGAGTGGTCAGCTGTGGGGCCAGTTCCAGTAGATGGAGTGCCGCCATGCTGTAATGTCCAGTCAAACGTGTCCCCAGAGGCCGAATTGGTGTAGCCACACAAGTTACCACCGTCAAAGTTGCACTCACCTGAACAAAACAAAAAAAATGCAAAAAGATTACACTCAGTTATTATATCAAGTCTTTTACAGATGTTTTCAACTTTGATTCATTTCTAACTGACTGTGCAATGTGTATGGTACAAGGAAAACAAATTTTGTATTGTCAAGAAAATCCACCAGGAATATGTATGAACTGAATAAGTGTCACAATGTGGATTTTAAAACAATATGTCTTGACTTTGTTAGTGCATGTTAAACACCATCACTGACTTACAATCTAACTGCTTGATAAACACCATTATTGACTTACGATCTAACTGCATGTTAAACATCATCATTGACCTACAATCTAACTGCATGTTAAACACCATCATTGACTTACAACCTAACTGCATGTTAAGCACCATCATTGACTTACAGCCTAACTGCATGTTAAGCAACATCATTGACTTACAATCTAACTGCATGTTAAACACCACCATTGACTTACAATCTAACTGCATGTTAAACACCATCATTGACTTAAATCTAACTGCATGTTAAACACCATCATTGACTTACAATCTAACTGCTTGTTAAACACCATCATTGACTTACAATCTAACTGCTTGTTAAACACCATCATTGACTAACAATCTAACTGCATGTTAAACACCATCATTGACTTACAATCTAACTGCTTACTAAACACCACCATTAACTTACAATCTAACTGCGATCAGTTACCAACAAAACTGGAATGGTCAGCACTTTACACATCAACTGCTTTGCATTTGCATCAAGCAGACAACTACTGTTACAAAATACTATTGTAACAAACTACTCCTATTACAACATAACACTACGACAACATGATACTATTATAACAATATACTATTACAACATCATACTATTATAACCTAATATTATAAAGATAAAAAACAAAAAATGAGAACTGCGTTTTACCAGGAGCAGGGCAAGCACCAACAGTGACGTTGACATCGTCGATAGAAATGTCTGATGTGACAGAACCGATCTGCCCTTCAAACTCCAACTGAAAACACACACAAACTTTGAGACACCATGACAGAAACTACTAACAAATGTCAACAAATCCATTATGTAACTAAACAGAAATATAGTCAACAAATTTACATCTCAAACAACAAACATAAAAATACATGTAATCAAAACAAAAGAAAACAAAATTTAAAAAATACAAATACAAAACGGTATAAACTAACATTCCAGGCAGAGAAAGTGGTGAGGGTGACTTGCGCCACACTCCAGCGGTTTCCTTGTGGAGGATCGTGACCAGACAGGGAATCCCTTGTTGCTGCCCATGCGTGTGTAGACTCTCAGCCAGCCTGTGTTGGCACCAAACATGTGGTACCAGAACGTCAGGCAGTACGTTCCCTGGGGCACCTGGGGTGAGATCAGCCCCGCCTTCTGGCCAGCTCTGTGAGGAGGTGAGGCCTCCGTGTACATGTAGTGACCTGACAACACACAGCAGTCCATATCCTTGAAGAAATTAATAAACCCCAACTTCTGATGCCAAAAGGCTTACAATTAATACTTTTTTCTCTTTTGTTTTTGCAACCTGAACATGCCATCTGTAGACAAAAGTGAGCATAAGTTATCATTATCATCAACATTATCATCCTTGAATTGTGCGTGTGTGTGTGAGTGAGCGATGGAAGGAGAGAGAGAGAGAGGGGTTGTGCAAAAAACTACGATACGTTTTTATATTAATTATTTTATGCTTTATTGTGGATTGTGTTCTTTATTGTTGCCCTCGTCAATAAAGGTAACTGCTTACCAATTTACTGTTACACACTATTTTTATGCATTTATGGATGTTTTAACTTTGGCTAAATTTTGTAACTTTTGCTATATTTTTTTTTATTCCTAATCCTAGTCCACTGTAATTTGGATAGTACTTGTCTTAATGTCATTGCATTTTCTACTTTTATCATACATTTATGTTGATTACCTTAAACAAACCTAAATTTGTGTGTGTGTGTGTATTATATCTCTGTGTGTTGAGGGTTTGTGTGTGTGTGTTTATATTATATATGTTGAGGGCTTGTGTGTGTGTAAATTATATATGTTGAGGGCTTCGGTGTATGTTGAGGGTTTGTGTTTGTGTGTGTATATTATATATGTTGAGGGCTTGTGTGTGTGTAAATTATATATGTATTTTGAGGGTTTGTGTGTGTGTGTATTATATCTATGTATGTTGAGGGTTTGTGTGTGTATTATATATGTATGTTGAGGGTTTGTGTGTATATATTTTATATGTATGTTGAGGGTTTGTGTCTGTGTGTGTATATTATATATGTATGTTAAGGGTTTGTGTGTGTGTATATTATATAGGTTGAGGGTTTATGTGTGTATATTATATATGTATGTTGAGGGTTTGTGTGTATGCATTATATCTATGTATGTTGATGGTTTGTTTGTGTATATATTATATCTATGTATGTGTTTATATTATATCTATGTATGTTGAGGGTTTGTGTGTGTATATTATATATATGTATGTTGAGGGTTTGTGTGTAAGTGTGTATATTATATCTATGCAAGTTGAGGGTTTATGTGTGTGTATATATTATATATTTGTAATAAACAATAAATATATTTGGACTCTTGAATCATCATCATCATCATCATCATCATCATCATCATCATCATCATCATCATCATCATCATAATCATCACCATCATCATCATCAACATCATTATTACCATCATCAAAGAATTGCCCTCTATTGGTCTGCAGTGTGAAGCTGGGCCATGTTATGTACAACCAACATAGCAGACTACAGTGTACAACATGCTATACAACCAAATTATGTATGTTAGTTTAGTTATTCATTGCTTACAGGGTCCAGCTGACCGGTCACTTTACAATAAAGGCATCCAACGAAGGGGACGCTGAGGCTATACTCTATTTTATTGAAACCCCATTTACAAAAACAAACTAGAATATAAACATCATTATAAAATATGAACAAAACACATACATAAAAAATGCCTACATCGCTAAATAATAATATTATAGGAAGCCCTAGTGACCATTTGGCAGAAAGCGCCCAATGTTCCCAAGCTGACCCAACAGAACTCATAAATGAGGAGTTTTTAAAAAAAAAGGTAAGTTACTGGTCTAGCGAAGAAGATAATATAGTAGATTAATAGAACAGAGTAGCTATAGGAATGAGAAAGAACAAAGGAAAAGACAGCGACAGTGGGAGTTTAAAGCACTAAATTTCCAGAAAGTGGGAATACTATTTATACCGAAACCCCCGGCACCCCCACAAGGGGAAAATAAATAATGTACAACCAACATATCATACTAGAGTATACAACATGCTATACAACTACATTAGGTACAACCAGCATATCAGTCTACAGTGTACAGCATGCTATACAACCACATTATATACAACCAGCATATCAGTCTACAGTGTACAACATGCTATACAACCACATTATGTACAACCAGCATAGAAGACTACAGTGTACAACATGCTATACAACCACATTAGGTACAACCAGCACAGCTGACTATAGTGTACAACATGCTATAGCCACCTGTACAGCAACAACAGTTGGTAGCGCGCTATATAAGTCCTAATCAGTACCATTACAATTATCATCCTTACCTAGGGAAGTGCTGTAGGTGTGGTCGTTAAGGGGACCAGTATTGGCGCTGCTGGTAGAGCCCGTTTTCAGAGTCCAGGTGAAATCTTCATTGTCATCTGTGTAGCCGCACGCCCGCTCAAAGTCACAAGACAATGCTGCAACTCCACTGCTCTGAGCCTCTGTACATACATATCACACAGAGATAAACAGGTTGTACATTACATTACATTACATGGTTATTGCTTTAGGTCCAGCAGACTCTTCCGAGCCAAATCAGGACCAAACAGGTTTTACAGGTCACGCAGACATACATAGGTTGTACACATAACAGATTGTACACATATCACACTCAAGGTGTACACATCACAGACATACATGGGTTGTACACATTCAGTGATACACACAAATGCAAGATGCCATTCAAGAACTATACAATGTGGTGCACAAGGCGGGAGACACCGGACAGTTTCCACTACAATCGACCCTCCTGTTGGCTGTGTATACTCTCAGTCCACTACAGTCCACCTTACACTACAGTCCACCTTACACTACAGTCCACCTTACAATACAGTCCATCTTACACTATAGTCCATTTTACACTACAGTCCACCTTACAATACAGTCCATCTTACACTACAGTCCACCTTACACTATAATCCACCTTACACTATAGTCCATTTTACACTACAGTCCACCCTGCCTTTGGCTGTGCACACTGTGAGTAATACAGATCTATTAAGCATGGGCTGTGTAGGGGGTCTCCAGACACTCCAACTGGGGCCAGCGTCACGTCTGTGGCAAACTTACCAGTCCACCTTTGCCTCAGTCTGCAGCAAACACTTTTGGGGACAAAAGGTCAACTGGGGATAAAAGGCCAATTTTGGGCAAACAGTCTATTGGCAACATTGGAGGCACGGTGGTCTATTGGTAGTGCTTCGGCTTGCGGATCTGAAGGTCCCGGGTTCGAGCCCTGGCCGGGCCATTGTGTTGTGTCCCTGGGAAAGACACTTTACTCCCGTTTCCTACTCCTTCGGATGAGAGTATAAACCAAGGTGTAGTCTGTGTGTCGCATACTTTCCATCATAACGGACTTTAAAGATCCTGACGCTCATGTCCTAGACGGGTGAGTGCCGGTAACAACAACACACCCAGCATGCACTTGGTCCTTCTCCCCCATCCCTGGCTGCCCAGGATTGTGCTCAGTTGTTCCGGCGTCAGACCATGCGCCCAAAGGCTGCGGGTGGGCGTCTCGGACGGTTTGAGTTAGATCCTGTATCGGTCAGCGCTTTGAGCATGAGTTGGTAAAGCGCTATATAAATAAAGTGATTAAATTAAATTAAACAAAAGGTCTATTGGCAACAAAAGGTCTATTGACAACAAAAGGTCTAGTGGCAACAAAAGGTCTATTGGAAATAAATGGTCCCTTGGGGATAAAAGATCTTTTGAGGACAAATAGTTTGTTGGGGATAAACAGGCTATTGGGGACAAATGGTCTATTTGGGACATGTGGTTTACTGGGTACATATGGCCCATTGGGGACAAAGAAGAAGTGTGACACATCATGGTTTACGTACGTGGGCAGTCGCCTTGAGTGAGACTGAAGTCGTCCATCGCAATGTCACCCAGGAACCCAACTCCACGCACACCTTCAATTGTGATCTGCACACACCACAGGATGGAAACAGCTTTCCCATTAACTGGGCTATTGGCTTTGCACTGAGGTTTGTATAGGCTAGCTAATGTTATTATAAAACAGCTTTCCCATTAACTGGGCTATTGGCTTTGCACTCTTGTTTGTATAGGCTAGCTAATGTTATTATAAAACAGCTTTCCCATTAACTGGGCTATTGGCTTTGCACTGAGGTTTGTATAGGCTAGTTAATGTTATTATAAAACAGCTTTCCCATTTACTGGGCTATTGGCTGTGCACTCAGGTTTGTATAGGCTAGCTAATGTTATTATAAAACAGCTTTCCCATTAACTGGGCTATTGGCTTTGCACTCTTGTTTGTATAGGCTAGCTAATGTTGTTATAAAACAGCTTTCCCATTAACTGGGCTATTGGCTTTGCACTGAGGTTTGTATAGGCTAGCTAATGTTATTATAAAACAGCTTTCCCATTAACTGGGCTATTGGCTTTGCACTCAGGTTTGTATAGGCTAGCTAATGTTATTATAAAACAGCTTTCCCATTAACTGGTCTATTGGCTTTGCACTCTTGTTTGTATAGGCTAGCTAATGTTATTATAAAACAGCTTTCCCATTAACTGGGCTATTGGCTTTGCACTCAGGTTTGTATAGGCTAGCTAATGTTATTATAAAACAGCTTTCCCATTAACTGGGCTATTGGCTTTGCACTCAGGTTTGTATAGGCTAGCTAATGTTATTATAAAACAGCTTTCCCATTAACTGGGCTATTGGCTTTGCACTGAGGTTTGTATAGGCTAGCTAATGTTATTATAAAACAGCTTTCCCATTAACTGGGCTATTGGTCTGCACTCAGGTTTGTATAGGCTAGCTAATGTTATTATAAAACAGCTTTTCCATTAACTGGGCTATTGGCTTTGCCCTGAGGTTTGTTTAGGCTAGCTAATGTTATTATAAAACAGCCACTGTAGTGCATGCTAAGCAGCGAGTCCTTCTCCCTTCACCCAGTGCCCCAGGGACAACAGTTTCATTTCAAACATTAGTATTGTGCTTTTGTTAATGTGTGTGTATGTTTGTTAGCTTCTACATGTTGTGTTGTTTTACCATTATACGTTTGTTAGCCTCTACATGTTGTGTTGTTTTACCATTATATGTTTGTTAGCCTCTACATGTTGTGTTGTTTTACAATTATATGTTTGTTAGCTTCTACATGTTGTGTTGTTTTACCATTATATGTTTGTTAGCCTCTACATGTTGTGTTGTTTTACCATTATATGTTTGTTAGCTTCTACATGTTGTGTTGTTTTACCATTATATGTTTGTTAGCCTCTACATGTTGTGTTGTTTTACCATTATATGTTTGTTAGCCTCTACATGTTGTGTTGTTTTACCATTATATGTTTGTTAGCTTTTACATGTTGTGTTGTTTTACCATTATATGTTTGTTAGCTTCTACATGTTGTGTTGTTTTACCATTATATGTTTGTTAGCCTCTACATGTTGTGTTGTTTTACCATTATATGTTTGTTAGCCTCTACATGTTGTGTTGCTTTACCATTATGTATGTTTGTTAGCCTCTACATGTTGTATTGCTTTACCATTATGTATGTTTGTTAGCCTCTACGTGTCATGCTGCTTTACCATTATGTATGTATGCAGGTCTGCCTGTCAAAGTGCTGTAAATCTTATTTCTGTGTGTGTGCTGTAGCTGATGTATGACTGTCTGACCTCTCTGGTGCCGGCAGGGACAGTGATTTGGCCGCTGTGCCAATCTGGTCCCTGTGTGCCAGTCATGGTCCAGATGATGGAGCCCACAGTGTAATTATTGCTGATGTAGATGTTGAGCGTCTTCACGTGCTCCCCGTACATGTTGTACCAGAAAGAGAAACAAGAGGTGGATGCTGTCTGGGACAGTGTGGGGCTCAGCAGGCGACCCACATCGTTTAGCTGACCAGTGGATGTCTCAATGTAGATGTAGTAGCCCTCTGCCAAACCACACACAACACACAATAGTCAACACAACACTCAATAATCAACACAACACACTATAGTCAACACAACACACTATAGTCAACACAACACACTATAGTCAACACAACACTCAATAATCAACACAACACACTATAGTCAACACAACACACAATAGTCAATACAACACACTATAGTCAACACAACACACTATAGTCAACACAACACTCAATAATCAACACAACACACAATAATCAACACAACACACTATAGTCAACACAACACACTATAGTCAACACAACACTCAATAATCAACACAACACACTATAGTCAACACAACACACTATAGTCAACACAACACACTATAGTCAACACAACACTCAATAATCAACACAACACACTATAGTCAACACAACACACTATAGTCAATACAACACACAATAATCAACACAACACACTATAGTCAACACAACACTCAATAATCAACACAACACACTATAGTCAACACAACACACTATAGTCAACACAACACACTATAGTCAACACAACACTCAATAATCAACACAACACACTATAGTCAACACAACACACAATAATCAATACAACACACTATAGTCAACACAACACACAATAGTCAACACAACACTCAATAATCAACACAACACACTATAGTCAACACAACACACTATAGTCAATACAACACACAATAATCAATACAACACACTATAGTCAACACAACACACTATAGTCAACACAACACACTATAGTCAACACAACACACTATAGTCAAGACAACACACAATAGTCAATACAACACACAATAATCAATACAACACACTATAGTCAATACAACACTCAATAATCAACACAACAGACTATAGTCAACACAACTCACAATAGTCAACACAACACACTATAGTCAACACAACACACAATAGTCAATACAACACACTTTAGTCAACACAACACACAATAGTCAATACAACACACTATAGTCAACACAACACACTATAGTCAATGCAACACACAATAGTCAACAAACACAACATTCAATAATCAACACAACACACTATAGTCAACACAACACACTATAGTCGATACAACACACAATAGTCAACACAACACACAATAGTCAACACAACACACTACAGTTAACGCAACACAACACACAATAGTCAACACAACACAACACTACACACAATAGTCAACACAACACAACACAACAGTCAACACAACACAAAACATACATTTCCATAACAACCAAAACCTTTCAATTTAACAACGCTGTAATGAACTCAGCACAGTTGGTCAATGACGCTACACCCACCCTCAATCTTCTCCTCTCACACTCTTAGCCCTTAAGGAGCCAATGACCAAAACTATGATTTTTGTTTGACATCAATTAGAGCATTGCACAAAGGCATGTGCTTTTGAAACTTGTGGATATAGCACGTGTTTATCAAAGAAAGATACTGTGTGGCCATTTCCACAATAGGCTATTGGCGTGATCTATAATACATGTACAAATGTCAGGTTTGTGCTGGCTAGACTGCAACTAGAGAAGTCTTAAACGGCACATGTTTGTCACAGAACATACTACAGAGATCAGTGACTATAGCTTTCTCCAACTCCTCCAACACCAAGTCAACCACCCTATCATGCTGTTCAATACAGCAATTTAGTTCTTTACATCAATTCAGTGCATGTGAGCTGGGATCTGTATGAAAAGGACAGAGTGGCACATAGTTATACACACAAACATACACACACACACACACAAACATACACACACACACACACTCATCTGCCCATAGTCCACTCAACAGTACTTGAAAAGAGAGAACATCTCACTTCCACTGGTGTGGTCTGCAGTAGGCCCAGTGTTAGCGGAGGGTGTGCCATTTTGGTGACGCAGCCAGTCAAAGTTATCGCCCTGTCCTTGAATCCAACCGCAGAAATCGCGGTCAAAGTTGCAAGCAAACGCTCCTAGAGGACAAAACGGGGAAATTGACATAAATAAAGAATACAAATATACAGACGACGGGTATCTGCCCTTAAAGCGAACACAACAACAGTAAAACTAGCATCTAACTGCTAATTAGCCTACTAATACCTTAATTCAATAACACAACCCTCCAGTGTCTACTATTACTACTACAACTACTATTACTACTACTACTATTACTACTACTACTACTACTATTACTACTACAACTACTACTACTATTACTACAACTACTACTACTACTACTACTATTACTACTACTACTACTACTACAAAGAAAGGACAAACAACGTCCAACATGCAATAAAAGAGTCTAACACTGCACAACTGACCTGTAGGTCTGGGAGCAGTGGTAGTGATGGTGCCCTGGGTGGTGGGTGGTGGGGGCGGTGATGGGCAAAGGCCTGAAGGTGGCTTGACTCACTGATGGGTTGGCGTTGTCTGGCATCTCTGAAAGTGTGTAAGCAATGGGATTCGCTGTTGTTATAAATGAACTACAAAACAGATAAACAGCGTTGTCTGGCATCTCTGAAAGTGTGTAAGCAATGAGATTCGCTGTTGTTATAAGTGAACTATAAAACAGAGAAACTAACCATAAACTAAGAAAACTATGGGTTATACAGCTTTTAACTATAGACTAAGAAAACTATGGGTTATACAGCTTTTAAAAATTGTGTTCTTAATCTCTGTAATTCACTGCCTGTTCCATTGAAGCACAGCGATAGTTTGTCTTCAGTCAAAAGGGGAGCAAAGACTTTGTATTTTCAACAACCCATTCTGACTCATGTTTATTCCAGAACTATAAATCAGCTATGTACTTTGTATTTGTAAATTTGATGGCGTCCCCCCAATTCTTTTTCCCTGCATGCACACTGAGCATGTCTACCGACGTGGAGACAGTGCTATACAAGACCACATCCTCATCATCTTCATCAAGTGCACATTAACACTGACCATGACCAAGGATGCAGTCAAAAAGCAAAGGAAAAGCAACACCAGATACAACCAACAAACTACAACAGCAACATTGATTGATTGATTGATTGTTGCTTTAGGTCCAGCGGACTCTTACAAGCCAAATCAGGACCAGACAACCCCCGATTCGCATAAAAGATCTGCTGAAACAACCCTAGTGGGAAAATTGAACGCCCTCCACCGGCCAGTCACTTTACAATAAAGACATCCCACGCAGGGGACGGCTGAGGCTTTACCCCAACTACTCGAACCCCCGGTTACAAAAACAAAATAGAATACAAACATCATTATAAATTATCAACAAAACATATACATATAAAATGCCTATATTGCTAAATAATAACATCATAGGAAGCCCTAGTGACCACCCGGCAACAACAACAACAACAACGGCAACAACTACAATAACAACAAGTTGGCAGAGCACCAGCACATCAAACACTGCAACTGAAGAAGCAAACCTTTGACCTGACAGTGCAAATGTGTTCTTTGAGATGAATTCTTTTCTTTTTCTTATTATTGCCTTTTTTAAAAATAAATTCCTTTCCTGTTATTCTGTACCTACCCCCACAGTGACATGCACAGCCATATAGAACATTGATAGGAAAATATGTGCTTTACCATGCTAGGAGACACAATCCACAATCTAAGGCAAAGTCTTAATACTGACTATTAGAACCAGCAACAACAGCAACAAGAGATTTATTATGCGCATTCGTCTCACAAAGATACGAATGGGAAAAGAAAAAGAGGCAGAAACACGTCAAACGTACTATTACAGCTGGTTGCATTGTCGAAGGTGATGTCATCAATGGCTGCATCCCCCCAAGAAAACGTTCCTCGCACACCCTCAAACACCACCTGCAATCATACACATTGTCAAGTAGTACATACAGTATAAATAAACACACAAAATGTATGTCAGTTTATAAAGCTGCAACTGTACAAGACAAGCAGCACAGAATTTTAACAAACAACGATGATCAAGGCCATTTCAATAAAACTGACGCTCCAGTCTGTGGTAATCATTTGATCAAGGCCATTTCCATAAAACTGACATCCAGTCTGTGGTAATCATTTGATAAATGCTACTTCCATAAAACTGATAAAGGCTACTGCCATAAAACTGACACTCCAGTCTGTGGTAGCCAGTTGATCAAGGCTACTGCCATAAAACTGACACTCCAGTCTGTGCAGGGTGGGGAACAACTCATTGAGAAAAACTCTGAAAAGGCCGGGGTCCAGGGGCCGCATAGGCCCCGGCGGGGTCAAGGGGCAGGGCCCTTGTAGGGGGTCCTGTGCACGTTTTTAAGCCATACCAAGAGTGGCATAGTAACAGTGCAGTAAATGTATAGTGAACTGAACCAACCAAATATGAAAGAAAAGTAATAATTATTAGAAAAAGCTTGAACAAACACAGGAGCACACACACACACTTGTGTTTTATGACAATAAAATTTCGTATTCGTATTCACACACACACACACACACACACACACACACAAAAGCAAATACCACTAACCTTTACATTTTGGACACGCCATGATAACAGCCGAAAACGCGTTCAACACCATTTCGCCCGCTCTAAGCAAGTCGCGTTTATGTAATCGTACGAATCAACAAGAGTGAGCGGGGAGATGTTGCACTCATTCAGTTCTAGCGGGCCCGTTCTAGCAATGAGAAAGTAAAAGGTGGACACGGATGGGTACTTGTAATAATTGGTCTACTGGATTCGGAAACGGACAAATTTATTTTCCTCTGAACTCTTTTTTTTTCCCCCTGAAATGGCTGCCGATTTCCTCTGAAATCAGCGGATCCGAGGAGAGTTCCCCACCCTGAGTCTGTGGTAGCCAGTTGATCAAGGCTACTGCCATAAAACTGACACTCCAGTCTGTGGTAGCCAGTTGATCAAGGCTACTTCCATAAAACTGACACTCCAGTCTGTGGTAGCCAGTTGATCAAGGTTACTTCCATAAAACTGACACTCCAGTCTGTGGTAATCAGTTGATCAAGGCTACTGCTATAAAACTGACACTCCAGTCTGTGGTAGCCAGTTTGTTCAAACTGAGTAAAAAAGCATTGGATAAAAACAGCATAATATTGGGAGCGGTAAGGAAGGGAGAGGGGGGTGGGGGAGGATGTTTTACAAGAAACTTAGTGTTGTAGAAGGACTAGGGAAGATGATTTCACAGATAAAGAGCTAGAAACTAAGACTGGCATAGTAACAATCCTTAAAGTGCTTCTAGATGCCAGTCCCCAGAAGATGTGACTGAGAAGCAATTACGAGTGCAGAAGTTGAGATTGCACAACTCAATATGACGTTAGAAACCAATGACTATGTGCACTGAAGGCAACATATGACTATACATACACTGAAGACATTATTACTAACACATGCGCTGGAGTTATTACTGCACATACACTGAAGGAGTTATAACTAGACATGTACTGAAGAAGTTATAACTAGACACTCACTGAAGGAGTTATAACTAGACATGTGCTGAAGGAGTTATTACTGTACATACACTGAAGGAGTTATTATTGCACATACACTGAAGGAGTTATAACTAAACTTACACTGAAGGAGTTATAACTAGACATACAATGAAGTGGTTATAACAACACATGTGCTGAAGGAGTTATTACTGTGCATATACTAAAGGGGTTATAACTAGAAATACACTGAAGGGGTTATAACTAGACATGCACTGAAGGAGTTATTACTGCACATACTCTGAAGAAGATATAACTAGACATACACTGAAAGGGTTATAACTAGACATGCACTGAAGGAGTTATAACTAGACACACATTGAAGCAATTATAACTAGGCATACACTGAAGGGGTTATAACTAGACATACACTGAAGGAGTAATAACTTAAAGTACACTGAAGGAGTTATAACTAGACATACACTGAAGGAGTTATAACTAGACATGTGCTAAAGGAGTTATTACAGTGCATACATCGAAGAAGTTATAACTAAACATACACTGAAGTGATTATAACTAGACATGCCCTGAAGGAGTTATAACTAGACCTACATTGAAAAAGTTATAACTACAGTCGCAAAAGGAGTTATTACTGTACGTACATTCAAGGAGTTATAACTAGACATGCGCTGAATGAGTTTTTACTGCACTTACATTGATGGAGTTATAACTAGACATACACTGAAGGGCTTATAACTAGACATACACTAAATGAGTTATAACAAGACGTGTGCTGAATGATTACAGCACATACATGGAAGGAGTTATAATTAGACATACATTGAAGGGGTTATAATTAGATTTGCATTAGAGGAGTTATTACTGCATGTACACTGAAGGAGTTATAACTAGAAATACACTGAAGGAGCTATAACTAGATGTACACTGAAGGAGTTATAACTAGACATGCACTGAAAGAGTTCTTACTGCAACTACACTGAAGCAGTCACAACTAGACATACACTGAAGTGGTTATAACTAGACATGCACTAAAGGAGTTATAACTAGACCTACATTGATGAAGTTATAACTACAGGCGCAAAAGGAGTTATTACTGCATGTACACTGAAGGAGTTATAACTATACATGTGCTGAAAGAGTTATTATTGCACCTATTCTGAAGGGGTTATAACTAGACATAAAATAAAGGGGTTATAACTAGACAAGTTATAACTAGACATACACTAAAAAGTGATAACTAGACCTATCCCGAAAAAGTTATAACTAGGCATACACTGAAGGAGTAATAACTAGGCTTACACTGAAAGAGTTATAACTAGACTTGTGCTGAAGGAGTCATTACAGCACATAGACTGAAGAAGTTATAACTAGAAGAACAATGAAGGGGTTATAACAAGACATGCACTGATGGAGTTATAACTGGACATGCGCTGATGGAGTTTTTACTGCACCTTCCATGAAGGAGTTATTGCTGCATGTTCAATGAATGAGTTATAACTAGACATACGCTTAAGGAGTTAAAACTAGACATGCTTTGAAGGAATTATTACTGCACATACAGTGAAGGAGTTATAACTACACATACTCTAAAGGAGTTATAACTAGACATGCATTGAAAGAGTTATTACTGAACATACACTGAAGGAGTTATAACTAGACACTGAAAGAATTATACCTAGAAATGCGCTGAAGGAGTTATAACTAGACATACACTGAAGGAGTTATAACAAGACATACACTGAAGGAATTAATAGACATACACTAAAGAAGTTATAACTAGACAAACACTTAAGGAGTTATAACTGGACATGCGCTGATGGAGTTTTTACTGCACCTTCCATGAAGGAGTTATTGCTGCATATTCAATGAATGAGTTATAACTAGACATACGCTTAAGGAGTTATAACTAGACATGTGTTGAAAGAGTTATTACTGAACATACACTGAAGGAGTTATAACTAGACACTGAAAAAATTATACCTAGAAATGCGCTGAAGGAGTTATAACTAGACATACACTGAAGGAGTTATAACAAGACATACACTGAAGGAATTAATAGACATACACTAAAGAAGTTATAACTAGACAAACACTTAAGGAGTTATAACTAGACATACATGACAGGAGTTATAACTAGACATACACTAAATGAGTTATAACTAGACTTACACTGAAGGAGTTATAACTAGACATTAACTGAAGGAGTTATAAACAGAGTTGTGCTGAAGGAATTACAACACATAGACTGGAGGAGTTATAACTAGATGTACACTGAAGGGGTTATAACTAGACATGTAGATGTACACTGAAGGGGTTATAACTAGACATGCACTGAAGGATTTATTACTGGACATGCGCTGAAGGATACACTACAGGAGTTATAACTAGACATGCGCTGAGTTATTACTGAACATACTCTGAAGGAGTTATAACTAGACATACACTAAAAGAGTTATACCTTAACATGCACGTAAGGAGTTATAACTAGACATGCATTGAAGAAGTAATAACTAGACATAAACTGAAGGAGTTATAACTAGACATACAATGAAGGAATTACGACTAGACATACACTGAAGGAGTTATAACTAGACATACAATGAAGGAATTACGACTAGACATACACTGAAGGAGTTATAACTAGACATACACTGAAGGAGTTATAACTAGACATACACTGAAGGAGTTATAACTAGACATACAATGAAGGAATTACAACTAGACATACACTGAAGGAGTTATAACTAGACATACACTGAAGGAGTCATTTTGTTTCGGGATTGCGACTTGACCTTGCAGCCATGTAGCACCATTGGAGTTTTGCTGACCCTTCAGTTCCCAAATTGGCACCTGTAATAAATCATCCATCATTAGCAACGTAGCAATTATTACCATTCAATCAATGATTAGCATTCAACAATCAGTCATTATTCAATCATCATCAATCAGTCAAAGGGAATGGTTTGGATTAAGCTTTGGCCATAGAGAACAAAGGCTTTGAGGACCTCCGTGTTTGTGATGTTGTGCTTGATGAGGGTCAACCATCTGGTCCCTCTCACTGCTTTACCTTCCACAAGGTCCACTGACAAAGCCCACTGGGTGCATCTGAGATACGTCAAGCAGCATTTCATTCTTTCTGTTGTTCGTTCCATCCAAGTTAGCGACTGGGCTAGACTTTAAAACAGCAGTATGTTAAACCTAACCATTACCAGCCACACCGCCCAATCGATAAAATCCACATATAAATCAATGCCTAATAAATCAATCAATAAAATCCACATATAAATCAATGCCCAATCAATCAATAAAATCCACATATATATCAATGCCCATTCAATCAATAAAATCTACATATATATCAATGCCCATTCAATCAATAAGGGGATTTAAAAAACAACAATGAAGCGGATGAAGAGGGTACATGTATACCTGATAGCTGTTGGCGTTCTGGCGGACCCACACACGAACTGCTCCCATGCTGGAGCCGTACATGTTGTACCAGAAGTGCAGGCAGGATGCAGAGCTGGCAGCAAACATGGGGCTGGCCAACAACGCTCGGTCGTTCAGCTGACGCGGAGCGGAGGTCTCAATGTACATGTATTTGCCTGAGAAAGATACAAAGAGAAAGACCGAACACATAATCGCATGATTTCACTGCTAGATACAGAAAGACCGAACACATACACGCATGATTTCCCTGTCAGATACAGAGAGAAAGACTGAACACATAATCGCATGATTTCACTGCCAGATACAGAAATACCAAACATATAATCACATGATTTCACTGCCAGATACAGAAATACCAAACACATAATCACATGATTTCTCTGCCCAGGGTTTTTACCCAAAAAGCACTTCAAAATTCCCAAACTTTCCCCGACCATATTTTCAGAAATTCAAAGACCTGTAAGATACAAACTTACCTATTTAATATTTGACAAAACAGTTTAGTTGTCCCTCAAGAGCATGGACCACATGGTATAACTACACACATTTACCAAAGGTGTTCTGCAAGCTTTATTATATTACAGTTCAGTGTCAATTCTTTTCAATTCAACGAAAATTCTGATTTGTTGATTACTTTGTTTTGAATTCGAGTGTAAAGAACACTTTAGATTGTTGAATCATAAGTACAGTGCTGAGTTTATTTGCAAATATTAATTATCCTTTGTTGTTGTTGTATGAATTTTGAAGATTGTGTGATGGTGAACCTTTGTTGTGACTGCTGAGAGCACCTTCGCCCATCGATGATCTGTCAATTGATTTCCTGCACACTGCACAAAATGCTGACCGTTTCGTAGCACCTTTGCGCAGCCAACATTTGTATTCAGGTTTTGCTAACCATAGCTCGTTGAAGGAACAAACGCCCGGCATTTTGTCAACCTCAAACTCGGAGGAAGAAGAAATACTCGGTTCCCAGATGTTGAGCAAGGGGAAGCAACTATCGATTTCAATTTTACTGGCGAGAAAACGAAAGTACGATTGTACTCCGACGATCACGTCATGATCGCTTGCGTTTATTACAGGGAAAAAAAATAAAATAAAAATCCAAACTACGTACATTTTTAATCAACACTCTTATTTATTTTTGTGTTATTTTGCAAATTTCCCAAACTTTTCCCAAACTTTAGACACAAACTTAGTTTTCAAAGACTTTCCAGGGCCTGAAAATGTATTTTATTATTCCCAAACTTTCCAAGACCTTCAAAGACCGTACGAACCCTGCTGCCAGATACAGAAATACCAAACATATAATCGCATAATTTCACTGCCATATAAAGATTATCCCAAAGGCTGTCTCATTACTTAATGCATGACATGTGTGTGTGTGTGTGTGTGTGTGTGTGTGTGTGTGGGTGTGTGTGTGTGTGTGTGTGAGTGTGTGTGTATTTGTATTTGTCCAAAATAATTTCATGTAATATTTGCTGTCGTTTAATGTTAGCATACATAAATGTAATTATATTAATGTGTGACAGTTTTATCCTCATTGTCATTATCATTGTAGTTGATATTATTATTGTGATGTTTATTCCTTGTTGATTGTAATTGTACACCACAATATAATTTCTTGTAAAAGATAATAAAGTTGTCTTATCTTATCTTATCTTAGATACAGAAATACCAAACACATAATCGCATGATTTCACTGCCAGATACAGAAATACCATACATAATCGCATGATTTCACTGCCAGATGCTAACCACAACTGGGGAGACGTGTGGACCCCACTGCAACAACGAGACAAATGATAGAGGTCTGTGACTTTTGGAGTTTGCCAGATGCAACAATCTGATACTGGCAAACACGCTAGGTCTCCACATAAATCCCAGACAATGGACCTGGCACAGTCCCAGCGGGGAGCATCACAACCAGATTGACTACATCATGGTCAAGAAATGCTTCAGATCAAGCATCAACATTGGCAGGAGCAGACATCAGAAGTGACCACGGTTTCGTGATGATGTTTTTTCAGCTCCACTTGAGGATAGTAAATACAGCAAAGTGCACCAGACTGACGTTCGACCTGGACGAAATGCAAGACCCTGTAATGGCAGAAATATTCCAAGCCACAATTGGAGGGAAATTTGCACCACTGCTCATTTTGGGAGCGGGTAAAGTAGATGTTAACACCATGACCACCACCTTCAACTCAGCTGTGACAGATGCCGCCACTGAGATCTTTGGCAAGCACTTCCCGAAGAAGAAACCGTGGATCACCTGAACTTTTGGACCTGTGTGATAAACAAAGACAGATGAAAAAGAAAAAGAACACCTCACAGGGAGCTGATGCCTACCTAAAAATCATAAATGACATCCAAAAAGTAATGCGCACAGCAAAGGAGAGCTGGATAGAAGATCGATGCCAAGAAATAAAGAACAGTCTGAACAAGAACAACAGCAAGAAGACCACAGCTGCAACTGTGGGCTCTGTTTACGAGCCTTGAGTTTCTTTCAGCATGAAATCTGATCTGCCAGCCACCTGCACGTAGCAATGATGCTAGCCTTCCTTTCACCCTTTCTTTAGGCGGGCTTCCTCTTTGTCTTTGTTAACTGGCTAATGGCTGGTGTTGTGCTTGGAATATTTTCATCTGTTTTTCTATTTTATTCAGAAGAATTGCATATTTCTGACAATTGTTTTTTAAAACTTGGTTTCTATAGTGTTTGAAGTACTGACTAAAAGTGATAGTTTGTTGACTGTTGTGGTATTTAAGAAGAAAAGTGCTATAGAATGTGGTGTTGTGTAGTTGTTTGTGGTACTGTTTCTCTGTAAATGTGAATGGGAAAAACACATTTTTGGTGAAGTTTGACTTCAATTTTTGTGATCATTTGCATTTTAAGTGCTTTAAAAGTTATTAACACTGTAAGATATAACTTGTGTCTATTGAAAAATATAAGAAACGAAATGACTGATTAATTGTGAAAGATGTTATTAATGATTTCAAAGTGTGGGTGTATTTAAGGTTTCAGTACTAGGCACCATTGACTGTGTGAAGCTCTGAACAAATGTACTATTGGAGGAAATAACATGTTGATGTCTTGCTTGATTCTGATTACTAGTTGAAACTTGAAAGAGTGCATTGTGCATAGTGCATCAGCTATTTAAAACAAGTAAACATGTGACAATACAAAGTATTGTTGAGAAATAAATGGAATTTTTTTGTGGAATTGGTGTGCTTCAAACATTTACTACTGAAATTGTACTTTTTATTTTTTTTATATATACTATTGTAATTTCAACGCTGCCAATGTGTTGTTTAGCAGTAATGCATACCTCCAAGGCTACACAAAGGTAACATTTTAACAGTTTTAAAAAAATTATTTTTGAGTGTTGTGGCAAGATATTATCACCTGTGGCAGCTATGGATCATCCAATTGAACTGCACATTCAGAGGTTAAATTCCCTCTGCAGACTTTGTGGCGAACGTTCTAAAAAATTTAGGTGCAAGAGAAAAGTGATCGAGTGTGGGCCATATACCAGTAACATCAAATATTACTGTGACCTAGATATTTCTCAAGATAAACCTGAGCAACATTCCACCACATTGTGCAGGAAATGCTACACTTGTCTAGTGAACTTAAAAATAAAATACTCAGAGTCTCTCAAACAGACTGTTTTGAATCAGATAGCAAAGGCCTCAAGGTTATGGAAAGACGTTACCTCTGTGGTGTCCTTGAGTGACTGTGCAGCATGCTCGCACTTCGACAAACAGTTCATGTGTGGCAGACCCAAAAAAGCGCAGAACAAAGGAGGAAAACCGAATGTTGACAATGAGACTAAAGACATGCCAGGAAGATCTTGTATAAACAGTACTGCAGAAAGCAGCATAGCATCTGCTGCTGACATGTCCATGCCCGAGATCAGAAACGTCTTTGACCCTTCCACAACTTCAACTCCAAAGAACAAGAGAAAACATCCTGATGCACTGACACAAGATCAGTCATGCGTTGAAGGCAACACATCTGAATTTACATCCCCAATATCTTTTGATGACTTAGGACCGGGTTGCAGTCACTGGACGCCACCCAGAAAGCGCTACATGCTGCGATCTCCATCTAGAACTCCTCAAAAGTTTTCTCAAAGCCCTACAAAGCGTCAGTGTCACCTACAATCTTCTGCCACAGCATCTGTGAAGCCGATGTTCAGTCACATCCTTGATCAGTCCAGTTCTTCAACCCCCCATCGCAAGAGGCAACTTTCTGATGACCCGACACAAGATAAGGCATGTTTTGAAGATGACCTTGGTCCAGGTTACAGTCACTTGACACCCAGAAAGCGCTACATGCTTCGATCGCCATCTAAAACTCCTCAAAAATGCTCTAAAAGCCCTTCAAAGCTTCAGTGTCACCTAGAATCTTGTGCCACAGCATCTGACAAGCCTAAAACACCTTGTTCCATTCGGTCTGCAGATACAATCTGTCTTCCGTTTACAAAAGATGAAGAGGCTTTGCTAACCAAAATGATTCGACTAAAACTTAAAGCATCGGAAATAAAGGACACAGTAGCCTTGAAAACAGGAGGTCCTCCACTATACCTGTGTAAGATCATCAAAGCAAAGAAATCATCTCATGTAGTTTCCTCTCCCACACGTAGAAAAAGGAAACGACTTAACCACACAGTGAGGAAATTTGGTTCACTCGATGACAAAGGAGAGCTTAAACAGTTAGGCACAGAAATCCAGAAAGCAACAAAATGTAGAAAACAACTTCTTCTAGAACAGGCAGGTTACCATAAAACTGTTAAGATGAGCTGCAAAGAAGCCCTGACGTTTCGTACATCAGTAGGAATGAGTTATTCACAAAGTAGAAAGCAAAACAAGTTACTGAAGGAAAAGGGGGTCAAAATACCTAGTGAAAAATTGCAGCGTCAGTTACAACAGCAACTACAACTTTCTGAGGTCAAAGTGGAAGATATCATTCTGACGAACACAAAGGGGGAAAAAGAAGCAACACCTTTAGCCTACTTCAGTGATCTACCAAGATATGTCAGTAAGTTGTTAGAAATTTATGACAATAAAAGCTGCCTTACACAGCATGCCGAAACAATCCCCGAGGATGAAATATGGCTTAAACTGGGAGGGGACTATGGCGGTGATACGTTCACAAGTTGATGCTGCAAGTGGCCAATGTAGAACAACCCAATTCCAAACACAACACATTCCTAATCGCCATTGTAGAAGGGAAGGACTATTCAGAAAATTTGAAAGATATTTTGCAGAAATTTGACAGGGATCTTATTAAACTTCAGGACATGACATGGAACGGGAAACAAATGAGGGTATTTCTATTTGGGGACTACGATTTTCTGCTCAAGATGTATGGGATTTCGGGAGCGACCAGCAAGCATCCGTGTCTTTGGTGCCTGGCAACAAAAGAAGAAATTCAGCATGGGAGAAAAGAACAGCTTGGAAATATCAAAAACAGAACCTTAACAAGCTTAAAAAAGGACCATCAGAAATTTGTTAAAGGTGGAAAAATGAAGGCAGAAGCAAAAAAATTCAACAATGTAACAACCAATCCAATCTGGGACATTCCTTTGACCCAAGTTGTCCCCCCCTATCTTCATATTCTCCTGGGCATTGTCAAGCGCCACCATGAGCTTCTGGAATCCGAGTGCAATCTCTTAGACACCAACATAGCCATGGACCATGCAGAACCAAACATCTTGCCATCAACTAGCAAATTACCACCAGAATTCTCTCAGTACGTCGCTCAGTGCAGGCAGAAGAAAGAGCAGGAAGAAGAAAAAAGACATTTAGAAACAATAGCATGTTTACACACAGAACAAGACTACCCGTCCACAGATAAATATAAAAAAAAGCACCAACAACTAGAAGAAGACATTTGGGAGTTAGAAGATAACATCACAGAACTAGAAGAAAAAAAACTAGCTAAATTTTCAGGTCCTGTAACAAGCAATTTAGACAAAGTTCTGTCAGAAAATAAGATTGCTGTGCAAGCCTACCATGGACGCTCCTTTGTGGGTAACCATTGCCACCGCTACCTGCAAGACCCAGTGCAGACCAACATTTTCAACAGTGTGATAGAGCAGACAAAAAATCTTTCCAGCAATCCTAACACACATGCCCAAGCAGAACGAATTGTAACCAAATTCAGGAAGTTAAATAAATTGTTTAGCGAAGTTCATTGTCGTGTATCCAAAGCTCAGCCCCTTTCCTCTGATCCTGACACTATTCAAACAGCTATTGACAAGTACATGGCTTTCTACAGACAGGCTTTCCCCAGATCCGTCGCTTCAGTGCTTCCCAAGCACCACCTACTGGAGTTCCACTGCGTGGACTTCATGGCTTCTTGGCGTGTGCAGCTAGGACTTATGGGCGAGCAAGGAGGAGAGGAGTGTCATGCTGTGGTAAACCGAATTAAGGCTCGTGCTGCGGGCATGAAAAACAAGGCTGCCAAACTAGCGTTTATCCTGAAAGAACAGAACAATTTATCCCACCCTGCTTTGCGACAGTCACAAGCCAAAAAGTAACTCAATGTACATCATCAATTGTGTCAAATGTTGATTCTGCTTCATTGAAACCTGGTTGTGGACAACAATAAATGTTCGTGTTAACCTAAACAATGTCTTTTAATAACTTGCAAACTGCATAAAATGTAATGCACTAATGTAATATTAATATAACTTGTTCACATATCTTCTACAAAAGTTAAGACACTTGATCATTGCTAGCACTGCCGGATAATTTTGTTCTGTGCATTAAATGGATACTTGGGATACTTTACAAGTTTGGCAGAGGACAGACACTCAAGTTCTGGTAGGCTCATTTATTTCATTCGTTCACATGCAGCTAACACTGTGATTGTATCTTTGTTTGAGTATTGTTTTCTTTTAATTTTCAATTGCACAACTCTCTCTCTCTCTCTCTCTCTCTCTCTCTCTCTCTCTCTCTCTCTCTTTCTCTCCACAAGTACATTTTTGGGTCTCATATTTAAATGCAGCATAATATATATTTCCTGTCAGCCCTTGCAGTTTTAGGTCAACATGTTTTCACACTTGCATACACTACAGTAAACTTGGCATGTGCATGATAGTCTAACACAGTATGCTGATTTTTATTCTTTCCTGGCAGAGCATGCAGAACGGGCCAAAGACCAACCCAGTCTTTATTCACACAGTACAGAGAGTGGAATGCTTATGCACAGCTCCATTACTCTGCCTGCTATCAGTCAACGGCAGGGAGATAGTGGTTAGCTGTAGGCGGCTGGCATGCCTGAGCACCAAGCTATTTGGCTTATAGGCAGGGTCAGGGGTCAAAACTCAAAGCTCGCTGTAGAACAACTGTGAGACCTAGACTGTGAAGTGGCTGACAAGTGTTAAATAGCCCAAGGTCTCCACAATCCAAAGCAAGTCTGGCATGTGCCTCACAGAAGAACTAGAAGTCTTGGATAGATGGACAGAGTACTGCTCTGACCTTTACAACCACACACCAAAGCATGTCCCCAGAATACAGAAGAAGAAAAAATCTCCCAATTCTCCGAGAAGAAGTTGAGGCAGCAGTGCAATCACTGAAGAAGGGGAAGTCAGCGGGAGTGGACGACAGAATTGCCTCAAGCAGGAGGAGAAGCGACAATTGACACCATCAACATTATCTATAATAAGATCTGGTAGAGTGGAGATTGGCCCACACCATGGACCCGGTCGCTTGTCATCACTCTTCCCACAAGGGTAACCTTCAGGAGTGTGAACCATCAACCATCAACCTCAGAAGGCCATTCCAGCAAAGTCCTCCTGAAAATAATACTCAACAGGTTAAAATCCCAAGCTGAACAAATCATAGCTGAAGAACAAACAGGATTCAGGGTGGGGAGAAGTACCACTGAACAGATTTTCAACCTCAGAATATTCTGCGAGAAATACCTACAGCATCAACATATATATAATGTGTTTTGTAGGGCAGCAAGTTCCTCAGTAAAGGCAGTACCTACAGCTCTGTACAGAGTAGAAACAGCTACATTGTAGTTCCTCAGTCAAGGCAGCATCTACAGTTCTGTACAGAGTAGAAACAGCTAGTTCCTCAGTCAAGGCAGTACCTACAGCTCTGTACAGAGTAGAAACAGCTAGTTCCTCAGTCAAGGCAGTACCTACAGCTCTGTACAGCGTATAAACAGCTAGTTCCTCAGTCAAGGCAGTACCTACAGCTCTGTACAGAGTAGAAACAGCTAGTTCCTCAGTCAAGGCAGTACCTACAGCTCTGTACAGAGTAGAAACAGCTAGTTCCTCAGTCAAGGCAGTACCTCTGTACAGCGTAGAAACAGCTAGTTCCTCAGTCAAGGCAGTACCTCTGTACAGAGTAGAAACAGCTAGTTCCTCAGTCAAGGCAGTACCTACATCTCTGTACAGAGTAGAAACAGCTAGTTCCTCAGTCAAGGCAGTACCTACAGCTCTGTACAGCGTAGAAACAGCTAGTTCCTCAGTCAAGGCAGTACCTACAGTTCTGTACAGCATAGAAACAGCTAGTTCCTCAGTCAAGGCAGTACCTACAGCTCTGTACAGAGTAGAAACAGCTAGTTCCTCAGTCAAGGCAGTACCTACAGCTCTGTACAGAGTAGAAACAGCTAGTTCCTCAGTCAAGGCAGTACCTACAGCTCTGTACAGAGTAGAAACAGCTAGTTCCTCAGTCAAGGCAGTACCTACAGCTCTGTACAGAGTAGAAACAGCTAGTTCCTCAGTCAAGGCAGTACCTATAGCTCTGTACAGCATAGAAACAGCTAGTTCCTCAGTCAAGGCAGTACCTATAGCTCTGTACAGCATAGAAACAGCTAGTTCCTCAGTCAAGGCAGTACCTACAGCTCTGTACAGAGTAGAAACAGCTAGTTCCTCAGTCAAGGCAGTACCTACAGTTCTGTACAGCGTAGAAACAGCTAGTTCCTCAGTCAAGGCAGTACCTACAGCTCTGTACAGCGTAGAAACAGCTAGTTCCTCAGTCAAGGCAGTACCTACAGTTCTGTACAGCATAGAAACAGCTAGTTCCTCAGTCAAGGCAGTACCTACAGCTCTGTACAGCGTAGAAACAGCTAGTTCCTCAGTCAAGGCAGTACCTACAGTTCTGTACAGCATAGAAACAGCTAGTTCCTCAGTCAAGGCAGTACCTACAGTTCTGTACAGCATAGAAACAGCTAGTTCCTCAGTCAAGGCAGTACCTACAGTTCTGTACAGCATAGAAACAGCTAGTTCCTCAGTCAAGGCAGTACCTACAGCTCTGTACAGCATAGAAACAGCTAGTTCCTCAGTCAAGGCAGTACCTATAGCTCTGTACAGCATAGAAACAGCTAGTCCTTCATGAAGGCAGTACCTACAGCTGTGTACAGCGTAGAAAGACACATCCAAAATAACTATAGTAAATAATGATGCAGCGGTCAACATACCCTGTCCAGTGGTGTGGTCAGCAGTGGGCCCAGTGTTGGAGCTGCTGGTGGCGCCAGAGTTCGGCATCCAGTCAAAGTTACCGGAATGGTCATTGGTCCATGTGCACATACCGTTGTCAAAGTTACAATTACCTGACAACAGCCAGCATCAACAACTTAGTCATAACTATCAAGAGGGTGACAATAATAGCGAAAAGATTATGATGATGTCGATGTTAACAGTCATGTTGATGATGACGTTGATGACATTGATAATGCTGATGATGATGATAATGATGATGATGAAGGTGATAATGCTGATGCACAACCATGACCTAGTATCACAGTTGTGAGTCAGCCACTGACCTGGGTGATAGCCTGCGGTACCGGCACCAGTGCCACAGCCTGTTGCAGAAATGGAAAAATCATCGATAGCGATGTCACCCATAATGCCGTTGCCGCGGATGGACTCAAAGGCCACCACCCACTGTGAACGTTGTGGGGGCACGCTGACACTAGCCAGCTTCCACTGGGAGCCCTGGTCACCTGCAACAGTGGAAAAGACATATATAACAGACTGCAGTGTTCATTGGTCACCTGTCACAGAGGAATACCTAATATATAACAGATTGCAGTGTTCATTGGTCACCTGTCACAGCGGAAAACACAATACATAACAGACTGCAGTGTTCATTGGTCACCTGTCACAGCGGAAAACACAATACATAACAGACTGCAGTGTTCATTGGTCACCTGTCACAGCGGAAAACACAATACATAACAGACTGCTGCGTTCATTGGTCATCTGTCACAGCGGAAAACACAATATATAACAGACTGCAGTGTTCATAAAGAAAAAAAGTAAAGGCTATCAACCCTGACTTATACCACACATCACTACACTTAAACCACACATCACTACACTTAAACCACACATCACTACACTTAAACCACATATAACTACACTTATGCCACACATAACTACACTTATACCACACATCACTACACTTAAACCACACATCACTACACTTAAACCACACATCACTACACTTAAACCACATATAACTACACTTATGCCACACATAACTACACTTATACCACACATCACTACACTTAAACCACATATAACTACACTTATGCCACACATAACTACACTTATACCACACATCACTACACTTATACCACACATCACTACACTTATACCATACATCACTACACTTATACCACACACCACTACACTTATACCACACATCACTACACTTATACCACATATAACTACACTTATACCACACATCACTTATACCACATATAACTACACTTATAACACACATCACTACACTTATAACACAAATCACTACACTTATAACACACATCACTACACTTATACCACACACCACTACACTTATACCACGCATCACTACACTTATACCACATATAACTACACTTATACCACACACCACTTATACCACATATAACTACACTTATAACACACATCACTACACTTATAACACAAATCACTACACTTATAACACACATCACTACACTTATAAACACACATCACTACACTTATACCACACATCACTACACTTATACCACACATCACTACACTTATACCACACATCACTACACTTATACCACACATCACTACACTTATACCACATATAACTACACTTATATCACACATAACTACACTTATACCACACATCACTACACTTATACCACACATCACTACACTTATAACACACATCACTACACTTATATCACACATCACTACACTTATAACACACATCACTACACTTATAACACACATCACTACACTTATAACACACATAACTACACTTATATCACACATCACTACACTTATACCACACATAACTACACTTATACCACACATCACTACACTTATACCACACATAACTACACTTATACCACACATCACTACACTTATACCACACATCACTACACTTATACCACACATCACTACACTTATACCACACATCACTACACTTATAACACACATCCTATCCTATCCTATCCTATCCTATCCTATCCCATAACCCGAAGGTCGTAGGGGCACCACAGATGATTGTTTAACCAGCATACTCCATCTTTCTCTGTCCTCAGCAGCCCTCATGGCTTCGCTCAGTGTCAAACCAGTCCATTCTCGAATGTTGTCCTCCCACCTCTTTTTCGGTCTCCCCCTTCTTCTACCTCCTTGCACTGTGCCTTGCAGAATGGTCTTTGCAAGGCCTGATGATCTGGTGACGTGGCCATACCATCGGAGTTTCCGTTTCTTCACCACTGTGAGCAGGTCATCGTGTTGTCCAATGGCTTGTGTGATGGTCTGTCGGACTTCGTCGTTGGTGATGTGTTGGGTATAGGAAATGCACAGAAGTCTTCTGTAGCACCTCATCTCCATGCTTTGTATTCTTCGTTGGAGATCTGCTGTGAGGGTCCATGCTTCGCAAGCATATAGGAAGATGGAGATGACCAGAGAGCGCAGCAGTCTTACTTTGGAATGTAGACTGATGGTTCTGTCTTTCCAAATGGGCTTCAACCTTGTCAGGGCAGCAGTTGTTTGTGCGATCCTGGAGAGGACTTCCTGTCTAGACCCATTGTCTGACACAATGGCTCCTAAATATTTGAAGCTGTGCACTGTGTTGAGGGATTGGCCTTGTACTTTGATGTCCGTGTTGATGCCATTGGTGTTGTTGGTCATCATTTTGGTCTTCTCTGCACTTATTTCCATTCCATAAGCTCTGGAGGTGGTGTCAAGCCTCTGTACAAGCTGTTCAAGTTCTTGTTCCTCTCCAGCCAATCCATCAATATCATCCGCAAAACGAAGATTGGAGATTGCTCTGCCCCCTATGCTGACTGTGCCTTCGTGATCTGCAAGAGCATCTGACATGATGCGCTCTAGGAAGATGTTGAAGAGTGTTGGAGAGAGTAGGCATCCTTGACGCACACCGATTGTTGTTCTGAACCAGTTCCCGATGACGCTGTTATGGAGGACTGCACTGGTAGCCTTGTCATACAGGCTTTTGATGACTTCTATAATTTTAGGGCTGATGTTGTACACTTTCATGGTTGCCCATAGAGCTGCATGCCAGACTCGGTCAAATGCCTTCTTGAAGTCTATGAACACATGATATAGATGTTGTTGGTGCTGTAGGTATTTCTCACAGATTATTCTGAGGTTGAAAATCTGTTCAGTGGTACTTCGCCCTGCCATGAATCCTGCTTGTTCTTCAGCTATGATTTGTTCAGCTTGTGGTTTCAACCTGTTGAGTATTATTTTCAGGAGGACCTTGCTGGGATGGCTGATGAGGCTGATGGTGCGGTAATTTTCACACTCCTGAAGGTTACCTTTTTTGGGAAGAGTGATGACAAGCGACTGGGTCCATGGTGTAGGCCATTCCCCACTCTGCCATATCTTGTTTAATAGAGATGTGAGAGTAGAGTGTGCTGCTTCTCTGCTTGTAGCATGTTTCACTGTGCAGCTGAATTCCTTTCTCCCTGAAGCTGCTTCCTTCTTTGACTTCAATTGAGAACTGATCTTCTTCTTTGGAGTAATTGGGAGGTGTGGTCTGGTTGTAAAATGCATTTTGATGTCCAAGACTTCTGTACTCTTCTGTAATCTGTCAAGCAATGCCAGACTTTCTTAGTGGAGAGGGGCTTTGTGTATCACTTTGGGCTGCTTTTCACAGTCTCTGTCAGGCCTCTCACAGTCTGGTAGGCCGTTCTTCTATGTTTTTCTATGATTCCTTTGGCATTGATCTTCTTTTCCGGATGTCATGCTTGTGGAGTTTTGGATATTTCGGTAGGTGTTTGTTTTTTTTTTTTTCTTTTTCAATATCATTGATCCATCTTGGTTGTTATGGGTGTATGATCTGGTCGATTGTTACATTTTAGTGGCGGCATCTGTATGAATTGAAGGTGGTTGGTGTTGACATCTACTTCGCCTGCCCCCAAATAAGCAGTGGTGCAAATAATTGGGGAATATTTTTTGTGGCCTGAAATATTTTTGGTCTGTTGAACTTCAGAACTTTTTGGTGCTGTATTTTCTCTTCAAATGGGGAAAGACATCATCACGGAGTGGTCACTTCCAATGTCTGGTCCTGGAAAAGTGCGTGTCCTGCAATGTTGATGCTTGATCTGAAGCGTAGTTTTCTTGACATGATCTGGTTGTGATGTTCCCCGCCGGGACTGTGCCATGTCCATCGTCTGGATTTTTTGTGGAGACCAAGCGTGTTTGCCAGTACCAGATTGTTGTATCTGGCAAACTCCAATAGCCTCAGACCCCTGTCATTTGTCTCGTTGTTGCAGTGGGGTCCACATGTGTCTCCCCAGTTGTGATGCGCATCTTGGCCAACCTTGGCATTCCAGTCGCCTTGCACTATGACTATGTCCTTCTTCGGCACTTGGTCAAGGACCGCCTGTATATTTTCATAAAAATCCTCCACTTCGCTGTCTTCATAGTCTGATGTTGGGGCATAGGCCTGGATGATGGTAATGTTGAAAGGGGTTGCTCTCAGACGGATGGTAATGAGTCTACTGGAGACTGGGCGGCAACCCATGACAGTGGCTAGAATGTTCTTGTGGACCAAGAATCCAACGCCGTGTTCGTGCCTGTCATCTCTACCGCTGAAATAGAGCTTGTGGCCTTTGTCAGTCGTTGTTTCACCTAGGCCTTTCCAGCGCAGTTCGCTGATACCTAGAACGTTCCATCGATAGTGGTCCAGCTCGTGGGCCAGTTCTTCTAATTTTCCTTCCGCAGTTAGGGTCCTGACATTCCAGGTTCCTATGACGATGTTGTTTCTCGTGCGGATCTTGCTAATTTGTCCATCAGTAGCATACTTAACACCTCCGTCCTGGTGGCCAACGGAAGGCGCGGTCCTTGTGTAGCCGGGCGACGACCGATCCGGCATGGAATTAGTGGATAGCCTCATCATGTGTTGTGTCTTGGGCAAAAAAAGACCTGGCAGGGCCCAATCCTCTCCAGGCTGTTGGCCACAGCCGAAATCCACGAATACAGTGTGGCTCGCCTTGGCCCTGAGCACGTGGTCGTTGAACCTGTAGTAACGTGAGGTTCCTCCGCCCTGGCCGGTGACTTCTGTGTAGAAGACTTTCGCCCAGTGATGCCGTGCTAACATCACCCCTGTTAGTCGCCTCTTACGACACGCCGGGAAACGTTGGGTCTATTCTATTTGCCCGAACCCACAGAGCCACACACATCACTACACTTATACCACACATCACTACACTTATATCACACATCACTACACTTATACCACACATCACTACACTTATATCACACATCACTACACTTATACCATACATCACTACACTTATACCACACATCACTACACTTATACCATACATCACTACACTTATACCACACATCACTACACTTATACCACACATCACTACACTTATACCACACATCACTACACTTATACCACACATCACTACACTTATACCATACATCACTACACTTATACCATACATAACTACACTTATACCACACATCACTACACTTATACCACACATCACTACACTTATAACACACATTACACTTATACCACACATCACTACACTTATATCACACATCACTACATTTATATCACACATAACTAATAATAATAATAATGGACATTTATATAGCGCTATTACTTGTCTTTTTATAGACAAGCGCATAGCGCTTTACATAAAAAGAAAGAAACAAACATGAAACAACTTACAATATTACATTAGAAATTATACAATGAGAAAAACCCACATACAAAATTAGACAATACATAAAGTTAACCTTCTGCAAACAAGTCATCACAATCACAACAAAATCCACAAGCATAACCAAGAACAGAACAAATATGTGTTCGGGCTATGGTCTATAGAATGAAGGATTTAGTCAGGATAGTAGAGTGTGAAGAGGTGAGATTTTAGAGCTTGCTTGAATGAGGGTGTGGTCTGCTTGTGTCTGATGTTGGCTGGAAGAGTGTTCCATTGTCTGGGTGCACAATAGGTGAATGCCCGTTCTCCGTACATTTTGGAGTTAGTTTTTTTGCATGCAAAGTGTGCGAGAGTCAGAAGAAGAGCGAAGAATGCGAGACGGGACATAGACTGACAGCAGATCTGACAGATATGAAGGGCAGGTTCCAGAGAAGAAATTGTGGCACAGTACGGAGAGTTTGTATTTAATGCGGGCCTCAATGGGTAGTCAATGAATCTTACGAGTACACTTATATCACACATCACTACACTTATATCACACATCACTTCACTATACTGGCACTCAGAGAACTATCAGCATAAAAACAAACACTGACCACTGAGGGTCCAGATCTTTTGTGCAGACTGGCCGGTGGGATTGAGGTAGGCATTGAGGGTGCCGATGTTGGCGCCACTCATGTGGTACCAGAACTTCACGCACAGTGGTGCGGAGGTTGCAGTCATGGGGAAGGAGTTCAGCACCGCTCTGTCACCAAGATGGCGAGGTGCTGACGCCTCAGTGTACATGTAGTGACCTGGGACACAACATTAGATCTAACATGAAGTATAATACACAGTACTGTCACTCAACCTCAGATATAACATGAAGTATAATAGTATCTAATACTATCACACAACATCAGATCTAACATGAAAAATAATATACAGTACTATCACACAACATCAGATCTAACATGAAGAATAATAGTATCCAGTACTATCACACAACATCTGATCTAACATGAAGCATAACAGTATCCAAAACTATCTAACATGAAGCATAATAGTATCCAAAACTATCCCACAACATCAGTTCTAACATGAATTATAATTGTATCCAATACTGTCACACATTAGCCACACAATGAGATGTGCAAACTTTAATGGTAGAAATAATATGGAAAACACACGTAATGAGATGTGCAACTCCTCCTCATCATCACTGTTGTCACCATACAGATATTTTACATGTATATATCCTCATTGTTATTGTCGGCATCCTATTATTTTGCATAGTCGGAAACAACTTTTCCAAAGTGAACTCTTGGATGAATAATTTTCTTATGTCTTGTGTTTTCTTATATAAGTCATGCACTGAAAGTCCTCCACCTGTCCTACAATATCTCCCTCTCCTTCATACAATACATCTCTTTTTCTCCTACATACAATACCTCTCTTTCTCCTTCATACAATACCTCTCTCCCTTTCTCCTTCATACAATACCTCTCTCTCTTTCTCCTTCATACAATACCTCTCTTTTTCTCCTTCATACAATACCTCTCTCTTTTTCCTTCATACAATACCTCTCTCCCTTTCTCCTTTATACAATACCTCTCTCTCTTTCTCCTTCATACAACACATCTATCTCTTTCTCCTTCATACAAAACCTCTCTCTTTCTCCTTCATACAATACCTCTCTTTCTCCTTCATACAACACATCTCTCTTTTTCTCCTTCATACAATACCTCTCTCTCTTTCTCCTTCATACAACACATCTCTCTCTCCTTCATACAATACCTCTCTCTCTTTCTCCTTCATACAATAAATCTCTCTTTCTCCTTCATACAATACCACTCTCTTTCTCTTTCATACAACACATCTCTCTCTTTCTCCTTCGTACAATACCTCTCTCTTTCTCCTTCATACTATACCTCTCTCTTTCTCCTTCATACAATACCTCTCTCTTTCTCCTTCATACAATACCTCTCTCTTTCTCCTTCATACAACACATCTCTCTCTTTCTCCTTCATACAATACCTCTCTCTTTCTCCTTCATACAATACCTCTCTCTTTCTCCTTCATACAACACATCTCTCTCTTTCTCCTTCATACAATAAATCTCTCTTTCTCCTTCATACAATACCTCTCTCTTTCTCCTTCATACAATACCTCTCTCTTTCTCCTTCATACAACACATCTCTCTCTTTCTCCTTCATACAATACCTCTCTCTTTCTCCTTCATACAATAAATCTCTCTTTCTCCTTCATACAATACCTCTCTCTTTCTCCTTCATACAATACCTCTCTCTTTCTCCTTCATACAATACCTCTCTCTTTCTCCTTCATACAATACCTCTCTCTTTCTCCTTCATACAACACATCTCTCTCTTTCTCCTTCATACAATACCTCTCTCTTTCTCCTTCATACAATACCTCTCTCTTTCTCCTTCATACAACACATCCCTCTCTTTCTCCTTCATACAAAACATCTCTCTTTCTCCTTCATACAATACCTCTCTCTTTCTCCTTCATACAATACCTCTCTCTTTCTCCTTCATACAACACATCTCTCTCTTTCTCCTTCATACAATACCTCTCTCTTTCTCCTTCATACAATACCTCTCTCTTTCTTCTTCATACATTAAATCTATCTTTCTCCTTCATACAATACCTCTCTCTCTTTCTCCTTCATACAATACCTCTCTCTTTCTCTTTCATACAACACATCTCTCTCTTTCTCCTTCATACAATACCTCTCTCTTTCTCCTTCATACAATACCTCTCTCTCTTTCTCCTTCATACAATACCTCTCTCTTTCTCCTTCATACAATACCTCTTTCTCTTTCTCCTTCATACAATACCTCTCTCTTTCTCCTTCATACAATACCTCTCTCTTTCTCCTTCATACAATAACTCTCTTTCTCCTTCATACAATACCTCTCTCTTTCTCCTTCATACAATACCTCTCTCTTTCTCCTTCATACAATACCTCTCTCTTTCTCCTTCATACAATACCTCTCTCTCTTTCTCCTTCATACAATACCTCTCTCTTTCTCCTTCATACAATACCCCTCTCTTTCTCCTTCATACAACACATCTCTCTCTTTCTCCTTCATACAATACCTCTCTCTCTTTCTCCTTCATACAATACCTCTCTCTCTTTCTCCTTCATACAATACCTCTCTCTTTCTCCTTCATACAATACCTCTCTCTTTCTCCTTCATACAATACCTCTCTCTTTCTCCTTCATACAATACCTCTCTCTCCTTCATACAATAAATCTCTTTTTCTCCTTCATACAATACCTCTCTCTCTTTCTCCTTCATACAATACCTCTCTTTCTCCTTCATACAATACCTCTCTTTCTCCTTCATACAATACCTCTCTTTCTCCTTCATACAATACCTCTCTTTCTCCTTCATACAATACCTCTCTTTCTCCTTCATACAATAAATCTCTCTTTCTCCTTCATACAATACCTCTCTTTCTCCTTCATACAATACCTCTCTTTCTCCTTCATACAATAACTCTTTTTCTCCTTCATACAATACCTCTCTTTCTCCTTCATACAATACCTCTCTTTCTCCTTCATACAATAAATCTCTCTTTCTCCTTCATACAATACCTCTCTCTCTTTCTTCTTCATACAATACCTCTCTTTCTCCTTCATACAATACCTCTCTTTCTCCTTCATAAAATACCTCTCTCTTTCTCCTTCATACAATACCTCTCTCTTTCTCCTTAATACAATACCTCTCTTTCTCCTTCATACAATACCTCTCTCTCTTTCTCCTTCATACAATACCTTTCTCTCTTTCTCCTTCATACAATACATCTCTCTCTTTCTCCTTCATACAATACCTCTCTTTCTCCTTCATACAATACCTCTTTTTCTCCTTCATACAATACCTCTCTTTCTCCTTCATACAATACCTCTCTTTCTCCTTCATACAATAAATCTCTCTTTCTCCTTCATACAATACCTCTCTCTCTTTCTCCTTCATACAATACCTCTCTTTCTCCTTCATACAATACCTCTCTTTCTCCTTCATAAAATACCTCTCTCTTTCTCCTTCATACAATACCTCTCTCTTTCTCCTTAATACAATACCTCTCTTTCTCCTTCATACAATACCTCTCTCTCTTTCTCCTTCATACAATACCTTTCTCTCTTTCTCCTTCATACAGATGAACACGTCAGAAACTTGCGAGCATCAAGCTTTCAAAAACTATTTTTGAGGAACAGATTCCCTTTCTTCAGTTCTGACCAATGACAAAGACAAAATTGACAGTAAATGATGTGCCAAACACTCATAGATAATAACTACACACTAAAAATAGTAGGGATGTCACACTAAAAACAGTAGGGGTGTCACACTAAAAACAGTAGGGATGTCACACTAAAAACAGTAGGGATGTCACACTAAAACAGTAGGGGTGTCACAATAAAAACAAATGTGGATGTCAGACTAAAAACAGTATGGATGACCAGACTGAAAACAGTAGGTATGCTCACCAGCAGCGGTGCCATAGGTGTGGTCATTGGTGGGTCCAGTGAGAGCAGAAGATGTTGATCCTGCATGCCGTGTCCAGTCAAATTGGTCACCAGACACTTGCTGAGAGAAGCCACAGATGTCCACAGTTTCAAAGTTGCAGCTTGTGACGTTTGTTGCTCCTGTGGAGGTGGTGGGGCCTAAGATGCATAAAGAATATAGCCATAACAACACATAAATACAGAGCAATATAGGCCTGATCTCACAGGCCCACAATGTCATTGCTTTTCAATGCAACAGAACAAGGAGATAAAATGGTTGTGTTAACAGGTGGAATAGGATGAACCACAGGTGTGTACTGTGGGAGCTATGCACCCAGACGGTGTACATGACAGTCTTGTGCCCAGTCAACAAACAAAGAAGATGCAAGACAGACATAAGATGGACATATGACATAAGACGGACCTAAGACAGACCTAAGACAGACATATGACATAAGACAGACATATGACATAAGATGAACATAAGACAGACAGAAGGAAAAGCTGACCCGCAACGCATGATCCAGAGGACAGACTGATGTCGTCCAGAGCGATGTCACCTTTGTAGCCCATGCCTCGCACACCCTCAAACACCACCTGTATCATACAACATAACAGGTCAATTAGACAACTTTTTAGACAACTAGTAGTATACAACATCACATGCAAGTTAGACCACCTGTTAGATAACGTGTACCATATAACATCAAAGGCCAGTTAGACAACCTGTTAGACAACTTGTACCATACAACATTACAGGCTAGTTAGGCAACTTGTACCATTCCAATCAAAGGCCAGTCCAGTTAGACAACTTGTACCATACAACATTACAGGCCAGTTGGACAATTTGTACCACACAACATTACCAGCCAGTTAGAAAACTTGTACCATACAACATTACCGGCCAGTTAGAAAACTTGTACCATACAATAATACCGGCCAGTTAGAAAACTTGTACCATACAACATTACAGGCCAGTTAGAAAACTTGCACCACACAACATTACAGGCTAGTTAACTTGTACCATACACCATTATAGGACACTTAGACAATTTGTACCACACAACATTACAGGCCAGTTAGACAATATGTACCATACAACATTATAGGACAGTTAGACAATTTGTACCACACAACATTATAGGACAGTTAGACAATTTGTACCATACAACATTACAGGCCAGTTAGACAATTTGTACCACACAACATTACAGGCCAATTTGTACCATACAACATTACAGGCCAGTTAGGCAATCTAAAAGATGTAATAAAAGCACAAAGAACTAACATTGAATGTGCTGCCGACTCTGGGGAGGTCGACGTTGGCTTGCAGCCATTGCTGACCCTGTTCACGCACTCTTGTCCACAGTGCTGTGGAGGGTATGGTGTTTCCTGTCACAAACACCAAGCCAAATTGCATCGTGTTCACTCTACAACCAAAATCACACTAACAATCCTCCACACTGTCCTTGTCATTCACAGTCCCACATAACAGACAGCCACGTCAATAAGTAGCCAAGTAGGCCACTTTGTGTTCTTGTACAGAACAGACTGCTAAGAGCTATGATGTGTTCAGCCCAAAGAGCTGCTCAGGGCACGGGCTAAAGCAAGAAATAACTCAAGTTGCCCAATGTCCCAACCTGCAGCTCAATGTCGTCTATGCTGGGTGCATTAATATATCTAGCCCTCACCTGTCTTGGGGTGTCGGATAGTGCAGTGGTTGGAGCACTCGCTACTGTGTCGAAAGTTAAGCACCGTCCGGTGCGGTTAGCACTTGGATGGGTGACCGCTAAAACGTGAAGCGACAAATAACAACGCCCCCAGTTGACTCAACTGTGATTGAGTACCTTGAGGGTGGGGAAGGTAAAGCAGCGAGGGAGAGAGTTGGGCATCACCCTCATTACGCTGGCCCAAGATAAGTGTGATCTCCAACATCACGCTCCCCTACGGCCACAAGGCTATGGGACTACCTTTACCTTTTTTTTTTACCTGTCTAGAGCATGAGTGTCAGCATCTTTTTTTTTAGTCCGTGCAGTAGAATGCATGTGTGCACAGACTATACTTTGGTTGATATTCTCATCCAAACACTCTTCCCAAAGCATCAAGAAGTAATGAGCAGTCTATGGTAGTAAGTAGTCTATGACATAATGCAAGCACTCTCTTACTATTGAATGAAAGCAGTCTATGGTAGTAAGTAGTCTATGACATAATGCAAGCACTCTCTTACTATTCAATGTTAGCAGTCTATGGTAGTAAGTAGTCTATGACATAATGCAAGCACTCTCTTACTATTCAATGTTAGCAGTCTATGGTAGTAAGTAGTCTATGACATAATGCAAGCACTCTCTTACTATTCAATGTTAGCAGTCTATGGTAGCAAGTAGTCTATGACATAATATCACGAGCACTCTCTTACTATTCAATGTTAGCAGTCTATGGTAGTAAGTAGTCTATGACATAATATCACGAGCACTCTCTTACTATTCAATGTTAGCAGTCTATGGTAGTAAGTAGTCTATGACATAATATCACAAGCACTCTCTTACTATTCAATGACAGCAGTCTATGGTAGCAAGTAGTCTATGACAATATCTCAAGCACTCTCTTACTATTCAATGACAGCAGTCTATGGTAGCAAGTAGTCTATGACATAATATCACAAGCACTCTCTTACTATTCAATGTTAGCAGTCTATGGTAGTAAGTAGTCTATGACATAATGCAAGCACTCTCTTACTATTCAATGTTAGCAGTCTATGGTAGCAAGTAGTCTATGACATAATATCACAAGCACTCTCTTACTATTCAATGTTAGCAGTCTATGGTAGTAAGTAGTCAATGACATAATATCACGAGCACTCTCTTACTATTCAATGTTAGCAGTCTATGGTAGTAAGTAGTCAATGACATAATATCACAAGCACTCTCTTACTATTCAATGACAGCAGTCTATGGTAGTAAGTAGTCTATGACATAATGCAAGCACTCTCTTACTATTCAATGACAGCAGTCTATGGTAGCAAGTAGTCTATGACATAATATCACAAGCACTCTCTTACTATTCAATGTTAGCAGTCTATGGTAGCAAGTAGTCTATGACAATATCACAATCACTCTCTTACTATTCAATGTTAGCAGTCTATGGTAGTAAATAGTCCATGGCATAATGCAAGCACTCTCTTACTATTCAATGTTAGCAGTCTATGGTAGTAAGTAGTCTATGACATAATGCAAGCACTCTCTTACTATTCAATGTTAGCAGTCTATGGTAGCAAGTAGTCTATGACATAATATCACAAGCACTCTCTTACTATTCAATGTTAGCAGTCTATGGTAGCAAGTAGTCTATGACAATATCACAATCACTCTCTTACTATTCAATGACAGCAGTCTATGGTAGCAAGTAGTCTATGACAATATCACAGGCACTCTCTTACTATTCAATGTTAGCAGTCTATGGTAGTAAATAGTCCATGGCATAATGCAAGCACTCTCTTACTATTCAATGTTAGCAGTCTATGGTAGCAAGTAGTCTATGACAATATCACAATCACTCTCTTACTATTCAATGACAGCAGTCTACGCATAATGGGCTTTGAACTGATTTATACTTAGTACAAAGAGCTATCTTTTAGCCCTATGCCACTCGCAAGGCTTGTTCACTCCCACGAGCTCAGTGCCTTTGTTTCTTTGCAAGGCCCGTTCAGTCCCGCAAACTAGTCTACCACGTTGCAACTGTCTAGCAACTGTGAACCACAATGCATCGTTTTATAATTTATAGGGGAAAAACTTCCATTTCCGGTTTACATTTCAACAGATTCTTCCTCATTTTTTTCTTCCATTTTGGTAATTTTATTTCCTTTAATATCAGCATATCTTGTGCTTTTAATAACAGCTTGTTTTGTGAACTCTGTGCTGAACAATAGCCCCTAAAAAAAAAAGAGTTCTGAACCGGACATCTGTGAAAACATGAAACTGTTTTCTTTGTATTTTTGTGTATATTTTCTGTACCAACCTAACACCCTTAAACACAAAGTGGGAAAATTCAACAATTGATGGTATTTTTCATCACTTTAAAAAAAAAAAGGTGTAAATCCTCATTTTATATTTTAATATTTTTTTCCTTAGCGTGGTGTGGACAATTTGAGGAGTTTCTTCCCCTTATGTTGAGACCTCAATAAGCGGAAACTCAAAAACGGCCCGAGGGGCATTGGGCTAATTACACTTATTATAATTATTATTACCATTATTAATGTTGTGATTAATATTATTATGATTGTTATGATTATTCTCATTATAATAATTATTATTATTATTATGAATACATCAGCCTGACCAACCTGCCATGATGTAGACGTTGAGGTGATCCACATTCTGACCGTACATGAAGTACCAGAAGGTCAGGCAGTACTGACCGGCACTGACGTCAGGAGACACCAACCGAGCTTTGGCACCGTTGGCCACAAGGCCGGAGGTTTCAATGTACAGGTAGAAGCCAGCTACACAGGAGAACATCAAAAGGTGATAGGGCAGGTTAGCAAGGCTGTTGGGTCATTTTTGTGACAATAAGTGTACTTGGCAAATTGCATGGCTGTCATATTAAAAGACGACAAAACGTGTTCTTAAACCCACTGCGCAGTTTTGAATTGTAAGCATCTGTTCCTTGCTATGTCAATAAATAACGGTGCCTACTTTACATACTTGCACAGTGGTGTTATTTTTGACAATCTTGATGCTTATAAAAAGCAAACAAAAAAAAACAAATTAATTGATATAGCAAACCCAAATTTTTGAAAGAGGTTACTCTTTGGCTTTATCTAATTTTTGTGTTGTGCAACACTCGCTGTGACCTTGAAAAGATCTGGTAAAGTGAAATGTGTCATCTCCGGCCCCTTTACTCAAAGGTAGCTACTGACCATAATCCAGGACTGACACACATATTCTTCTTCCCCCACATACAGTCACACTCACATCTATACATCTCAACAGCACAAACACAAAAATAAACATACATTCACACACAATCACACCTAAACATCTCTACAGCACAAACACAAAAATACACATACAGTCACACTCACATCTATACATCTCAACAGCACAAACACAAAAATACACATACATTCACACACAATCATACCTATACATCTCAACAGCACAAACACAAAAATACACATACATTCACACACAATCATACCTATACATCTCTACAGCACAAACACAAAAATACACATACATTCACACACAATCACACCTATACATCTCTACAGCACAAACACAAAAATACACATACATTCACACACAATCATACCTATACATCTCTACAGCACAAACACAAAAATACACATACATTCACACACAATCATACCTATACATCTCAACAGCACAAACGCAAAAATACACATGCATTCACACACAATCACACCTATACATCTCTACAGCACAAACACAAAAATACACATACATTCACACACAATCACACCTATACATCTCTACGGTGGAAACACAAAAATATTATGTATACATTCACACACAATCACAACTAACTGCAAAAACAGCAAACAAGATATCATCCACTTACAGTGGTCAGCACGAGTGTGGTCGCCAGAAGGGCCAGTCTCGGCAGTGGCTGTAGCACCGCTGTGGCGCGTCCAGTCAAACTGGTCGCTCCGGTCTTGCTGCCAAGAGCACAAGCCACTCTCAAAGTCGCAGTTGAAGGGGCCTGTGTTGGGGGTGGTGGAAGGACTGGGGGTGGTCACTGGGGGAGCCGCTGTGGAGGGAGGGGCAGCCTGGTTTGGCTGAACTGAAAACAAAAGTCATAAGTCGCCATCACGTTTAAAAGTCATAAGTCATCATCATGTTTTGAAAGCCATAAGTCATCATCATGTTTTGAAAGTCATCAATAACCAACATGTATTGACAAGTGACCATCATGTATTGAAAGTCATAAGTCATCATCATGTCTTGAAAGTTGTAAGTCACTATCATGTCTTGAAAGTCATAAGTCACTGTCATGTCTTGAAAGTTATAAGTCACATCATGTATTGAAAGTCATAAGTCATATCATGTATTGAAAGTCATAAGTCATATCATGTATTGAAAGTCATAAGTCATCATCATGCATTGAAGGTCACTGTCATGTGTTGAAATTCATAAGTCATCATCATGTATTGGAAGTCATAAGTAATTATCATGTATCGAAAGTCATAAGTCATTATTGTGTATTGAAAGCAATAAGTTATTATCATGTATTGAAAGTAATAAGTCATCATTCATTGAAAGTCATAAGTCATTATCATGTATTGAAAGTAATAAGTCATCATGTATTGAAAGTCACAAATCACTATCATGTATTGAAAGTCAAAAGTCATTATCATGTATAGAAAGTAATAAGTCATCATGTATTGAAAGTCATAAGTCATCATGTATTGAAAGTCACAAATCACTATCATGTATTGAAAGTCATAAGTCATTATCATATACTGAAAGTCATAAGTCATCATCATCATGTATTGGAAATCGTAAATCACCTTTAAGTATTGAAACTCATAAGTCACTATCATTTACTGAAAGTCATAAGTCATCATGTGTTTTTGGACACATTTACAAAGATGTTGGACACCTTATTTACAAAGATGTTGGACACCTTATTTACAAAGATGTTGGACACCTTATTTACAAAGATGTTGGACACTTTATTTACAAAGATGTTGGACACCTTATTTACAAAGATGTTGGACACCTTATTTACAAAGATGTTGGACACCTTATTTACAAAGATGTTGGACACCTTATTTACAAAGATGTTGGACACTTTATTTACAAAGATGGACACCTTATTTACATAGATGTTGGACACCTTATTTACAAAGATGTTGGACACCTTATTTACAAAGATGTTGGACACCTTATTTACAAAGATGGACACCTTATTTACATAGATGTTGGACACCTTATTTACAATGTTGGACACATTTACAAAGATTTTGGATACCTTATTTACAAAGATGTTGGGACACCTTATTTACAAAGATGTTGGACACTTTATTTACAAAGATGTTGGACTTTTTATTTACACAGATATTGGACACCTTATTTACACAGATGTTGGACACCTTATTTACAAAAATGTTAGACCAAAATAAAGTAAAGAATTGCAGAAGATATGCTTATGTTACTTCCAATATGTACAAGCAGTTTCCTGCTTAACATGAAAATGAAGACAGTAATTAAATTATGAATAACTCAAAATCCATGAAAGTATATGGCTCTATGTACATACAACCCTCTCCACTTCCAAGTTAGTTAGTCATTGTTTATAGGGTCCAACGGACTGCAAAGAGCCAAATCAGGATCACAACTTGGTTGAAATAGGATTCCTCCCTGATCCTGCTGAAATAACCCTAATGGTAACACTGAAGGCACTCCACCAGCCGATCATTTCACAATAAAGACATCCCATGCAGGGGACGCTGCGGCTTTACTCTAATTTATCGAACCCCCATTTACAAAAACAAAATAGAATATAAACATCATTATAAAATATTAACAAAACACATAAATGTAAAATGCCTAAATTGCTAAATAATAATACCATAGAAAGCTCTAGTGACCATTTCGCAGAAAGCGTCCAATATCCCCAAGCTGACAACAGATCCCATACACAAATGAGAAGTTTTAAGAGCGTTTTCAAGAAAAATGGTAGGTGCCTGGTCTAGCGAAGAAGATAGTCAATTGATAGAACAGATCAGGAATGAGAAAGAACAAATGAGAATTACAGAAACAGTGGTAATTTAAAGCACTAAATTTCCATAATGTGGGGATACTGTTTATACAAAACCCTGGCACCCCAACATGGGACTCCCCTTGCAAGCCCAAAGGCTTTTACCTAACACCTTGGTACACTCACCAGTACACTGCTCCTCCGTAAAGCTTATGTCATCCAGAGCAATGTCCCCGGTGAAGCTTGTGCCTCGTTTGCCTTCAAACACGATGCTGTAATCAACGTTGGCTTTGGGGATGGGGGTCTGCCCGTTCTTCCAGCCATTGCCTTGGTCGCCCTGCAGTCTCCAGATCACCGAATCATTTTGGCCTGACAATACAAAATATTCCTTTGATGAAGATTAGCAAACAGCAACCTTAAGTAAAATCGATATAAATTCTTGAAATCGGCCTAAAAACAAGTGGATTTGACTCAAACAATCAAAGTTTATTTCACTTTAATAGAATAATACATCTTGCGCAGAAAGATATAAAATGGAATGAAATAAAAATATTCAAGCAAACCAACTTCAAATAATGGTGGTTATTACAGCATTGTTTGATAATAGTAAATGTCAGTATCAATACACAATTATTACTCACATACAGGCACTCCCATCCAACCACACACACACAAAGCTGTTTAGTTGGCAAAGCAAATGGAAGACACACAGCCTGAAATGACAGGCAGAAAAGGCTTGAGGAAAATGCTACTCCCAGTTGCTGGTTGCTCAGTATAGCCCACTGTATAAGCAGCATCAAATGTTACTAAACTGTGTTAGCTTATGGCTGTCATTACCTGCCACCCTGAAGTAGACGCTGAGTGTGTCCACTGTGGTGCCGTACATATTGTACCAGAAATGGATACAGCGGCCACTGGAGGAGACAGGGGGGAAATTTTCACTGGCCAGCCACGCCTTGTTGCCTGCAGCGCGAGGGGCGGAAGTCTCGATGTACACGTAGGTTCCTGGAAATGGAGAATGACGCTATTGGTAAACGTTTCATACATAAGTGGATAAACAGAACAAGAAGACATGAGCTTACATCGCCTAGCAGAACAGCACAAAACACAACACAACACAACTCAACAGACAGAGTAGAAAAGCAGTGACTAACCTTGAGTAGAACTCAGGGTGTGGTCATTCATGGGTCCAGTGCCAACGGTGGCTGTGTTGCCCTTCTGGACGGTCCAATCAAAATCGTCCCCTTGGCTGGGGTTGGTCCATGTGCACAGTCCACTCTCAAAGTTACAGTTACCTGGGCACAAACGTGCATAGTCCACTCTCAAAGTCACAGTTACCTGGGCACAAATGTGCATAAGGCCCCCAAAAATAAAATGTCTGTTTAAGGTAACAGGGGAAAAAAATAGGGTCGATAGGTCGGCTTTTTTTTTTTTAAACCCTTTCCACCTTGGGTTCGATTTTTTGGGATTTAAAAAAAAAAAATTCTAGGCAATCCCAAAAAAGTTTAGGGTTGGGCCAAAAAATTCGGGTCGGTTGGGATACCTTAAACAGACTCTTTTTTTTTTTGCCTAATGACATAGAGCAAAGCGAGCCATCATATTTTTTTTATCAAATTTTGTTATTACTGTAAGTATGTTTGTTTTTTCCATTTAAGCCAAAATCACTATCTTTATGGCAATCACACATATACAGCTATAAATGCTCACAGTATAATAAATAATGAGAGAAAAGGTGCCACAAGACTGTGCATACTGCTCCTCTGTCAAACTTGTAGGTACCAGCACTTGGAAGTGAACAAGTACTCAAAATAAGACTGTACAAAAATAAATCTAGTAGACATTATTTTCACTGAAATATAAACAAGTCTGAAGGTGAAGTAAGCGTGAGAGAAATACATGAAGGACAAAAGCTATTGGGTCATACATGACATGCTCCCTCAACTGATCCTGTATTGATTGCAACAGAAGTTGGACTATGGCTCTATTCTATCTCATCAAGGCGCAGCTCAACAAACACTGGTTATGTGTGTTCTTACAGAAAGGGGCTGACAAACGTCATCACGCAAGCTCCCACTGCGGCACATAATATACTAATTTTTATTTCCATTAACAATGTTTGGTACAGTGACGACAATTTGCATGCAAAATGCTAACATTACCACCGATGTACATCCACAATGTTTGGTACAATGACCACAATTTGCATGCAAAATGCTAACATTACCATCGATGTACATTCACAATGTTTGGTACAGTGACCACAATTTGCATGCAAAATGCTAACATTACCACCGATGTACATCCAAACAACGGGTACATGGCTGCAGGGAAGATTACAAAAACAGAAAGAGAGAAGCAAAAACTTACCAGGTCTAGCGCAAGGTCCTTGCAGAAAGCTGACATCATCAAGAGCAATGTCAGCCCGAGCGGTGGTGCCTCTCATGGCCTCAAACACCACCTACACAACCACAACAACCATTGACATAGAACACTGCTGTTGTTCCGCTTCATAGACACTCCAGCTTTAGACTGCTCTTCCACAGACGGTCGCCAGCTGTTATTTATTTATTTATTTGTTTATTTATTTCATCACCGTTATATAACGCTTTTCCAGTTGAAGGGCTGATCAAGGCGCTGGCCAATACAGGATCTAACTCAAGCCACCCGAGACGCCCACTTGCAGTCATTGGGCCCATGGCATAGACTGACGCCCACACCACTGAGCACCATCCTGGGCCATCGGGTATGGGGAGAAAAGACCTAGTGCTTGCTGGGTGTATTTGTGTAGCCGGCACTCACCCCTCTAGAACATGAGCGTCAGGATCTTTAAAGTTGATTGGATGGAATGCGTGCATGCACAGTCTGGACCTGGGTTTATAGTGTCTTGTGAAGCAGTATGGGCGCAGTGTCTGAGGTAAATGTCCTACCACAAACTGAAGTTGAATCCTTTTACCACTGTGTGACGTCATACAACCACTTTCACCCTATAACCCCTGTCTGCCTAACAATTCATCAGGTTTTTGCAATCTTTACTGCGAGACAAAATATCCTGACCTGGTAACCAGCTGCGCTCAGCGCCTGTGGTACAGTGGCCTCGCCCACTATCCACCGGTTGCCCTGGTTACCACTGCGTGAAAATATGGCACGTGGAAGAGAGGCACTGCCGTAAGGCTGAAATAAAAGCACAAAACAGCCATCACTGTTGATCTTCACGGTACTTAAAATATGGACCTTGGACTTTTGACACACTCATATACACACACAAACACAGCCACACACATGCTTGTGCACACATACGCATAGGCAAGAGATTTCACAGACCTCGCAACAGACAATTTCCCTTTGTTGATGGTTAATGTCATCCTATTTGTTGTGGTCATCAATCCACAGTCATGTCTCAAGAGCTCTGTTGCTAATTACAAATTTACCTGCACGCAAAAACAAAAAAAAGACCTTTACCTTGGCATAGACACTGAAGGTGCCAATGCCATCGCCGTACATGTGGTAGAAAAACTTGAGGCAGATTGACGACTGGTCGGCGAAGCGTGGAGAGATCAGTCGGGCACGTTGCCCCAGTCTCTGAGCAGAGGCCTCGATGAATACGTAGTGACCTGAAATTAAAACAAAGGCACCGCCATACAGTTTGTAAAAGTTGTACAAAGCAAACGCTTCTGTTTCTCCCAACACCATGCAAAAGTTGTACAAAGCAAACGCTTCTGTTTCTCCCAACACCATGCAAAAGTTGTACAAAGCAAACGCTTCTGTTTCTCCCAACACTACACACATTGTGCTCCACAATCACTGTACACCAACAAAATGCTGTTTCTAGGAACAACATACCAATCATACTGCACAATCACTGTACACAGAAAAATGCTGTTTTGAGAAACATACCAATCATACTGCACAATCACTGTACACAGAAAAATGCTGTTTCCAGGAACATACCAATCATACTACACAATCATTGTACACAGAAAAATGCTGTTTTGAGAAACATACCAATCATACTGCACAATCACTGTACACAGAAAAATGCTGTTTCTAGGAACATACCAATCATACTGCACAATCACTGTACACAGAAAAATGCTGTTTCTAGGAACATACCAATCATACTGCACAATCACTGTACACAGAAAAATGCTGTTTCTAGGAACATACCAATCATACTGCACAATCACTGTACACAGAAAAATGCTGTTTCTAGGACCATACCAATCATACTGCACAATCACTGTACACAGAAAAATGCTGTTTCCAGGAACATACCAATCATACTCCACAATCACTGTACAAGAAAAAACCCTGAAAGATGTTAGAAAAAGTTGATTTTTTCCCTTATTTAACAAAAATAAGTGGGAAGTGGGTAACAGGTATTGACTACGATTTCCAAAGCTATGATACCGCCAAAGAAGAGAGCAGGGCAGGACCATGAATGCATGTTCAGTGTAGTGTTCCAATAGGCAAGTAGTCAACACCTGCAAACCTGGCATCCACAATCAACACAACGCCTATATATGCCCCATTTGGCAAAGTAGAGTAATGTCTACCACAATACAACAGGAAGGATGCGCATATACAAAATCTGCGTTCTTACCATTGCTTGTGCCGTATGTGTGGTCAGAAGAGGGGCCGGTGCCAAAGGTGCTGGTCCCTCTCTGGTTCCTGGTCCAGTCAAAGTTGTCCAAGGTGTCCTGAACGTAGTCACAGAGATTGGCTTCGAAGTCGCAGGCACGGATAGTACCGCCCGGAGCTACAGTGGTGGTGGGGCCTGAGGCTTGCGTGGTGGAGAAACCTGCAGCAAGAGAGGCATGTTAAACAACAGCACAGCCATGCTAATCACTCCACTCCACTCTCACGTTTGTTCAAATTTACCATCGCCTGCTTCCACACTTTAATAGTTTCATATCAAATTCCACAACCAAATTATTATGTTCTTTTAGCAGTAATGCATCAGGCAATGTGCATGGGGAATCACGAATCTAATGTAAGTCAATTTTAAACAAACCATGAAAAGTTAACTTTCTCAATAAGAGGGCCTACTACATAAAATGCATCTGTCCCCTCAATATCAACACAAATTATGAAATATCAATCAAGGTTACAGATAAGGACACTGTTTTGTGTAAGGTATAACTTCTGTTTTGTGTAAGGTGGTTCTGTTTTGTGTAAGGTATTTCTGTTTTGTGTAAGGTATTTCTGTTTTGTGTAAGGTGGTTCTGTTTTGTGTAAGGTGGTTCTGTTTTGTGTAAGGTATTTCTGTTTTGTTTAAGGTGGTTCTGTTTTAGTTTTCAACAACAATAAGGGCTTTTCTTTCAAAGCTGATGATCATTTACCATGCCCTCCCCAAAGTATATAATGATAGACCAAAGCCAAAGAATAATCAAGTTGTGTGTGTGTGTGAGGGAAAGAAGTGGGAGGAAGGGGAAAATAAAAGAGAATAAACTCATTCAAAGCAACCTGTGCAAGGTCCATGCGCAAGCATAATATCATCCACAGCCATGTCACCTCTGTAACCATTGCCCCCCACTCCTTCCAACACCAACTGAAAATGCAAAATGTCAGTTTTACCTTCACCAACACCAACTGAAAATGCAAAATGTCAGTTTTACCTTCACCAACACTAACTGAAAATGCAAAATGTCAGTTTTACCTTCACCAACAGCAACTGAAAACAGTAAATATTTTATTTTTACATTCAGACACAGGGAATTAAAATGCAAAGTGTCATCTTTACATTCACAGCACAACCCATGGCTTGAAGTAGATTGCTCAGAGAGCTGCAAGCCAATGCGTCACCATTCATGAGGAAGAAATTTTCAACAAACAATAAAACTACTTAGTAGCTGAATGATGTGCTAGGCATCTAGGCAAATGATTTGCCCAACAGAAACACTCAGTCCATTGTAGCTGAATAATGTGCTAGGCATCTAGGCAAATTATCTGTCCAACAGACATAGTCAATCCATTCTTGAGTCCACAAATGATGTGCTAGGCATCTAGGCAAATGATCTGCCCAACAGAAACACTCAGTCCATTGTAGCTGAATGATGTGCTAGGCATCTAGGCAAATTATCTGTCCAACAGGCATATTCAATCCATTGTTGAGTCCACAAATGATGTGCTAGGCATCTAGGCAAATGATCTGCCCAATAGAAACACTCAGTTTATTGTAGCTGAATGATGTGCTAGGCATCTAGGCAAATGATCTGTCCAACAGACACACTCAGTCCATTGCTGAGTCCACAAATGGACATTTAGAAAGGTTTCCCAGCCTGTTTTGCCCCACACTACTGTATCCACAGTAACCATACGTAGGTACAATAACCCTATGTAGGTACAATAACCCTATGTAGGTACAATAACCCTATGTAGGTACAATAACCTTATGTAGGTACAATAACCCTATGTAGATACAATAACCCTACGTAGGTACAATAACCCTATGTAGGTACAATAACCTTATGTAAGTACAATAACCCTATGTAGGTACAATAACCCTATGTAGATACAATAACCCTATGTAGTTACAATAACCCTACGTAGGTACAATAACCCTATGTAGGTACAATAACCCTATGTAGGTACAATACCCCTATGTAGGTACAATAACCCTATGTAGGTACAATAACCCTATATAGGTACAATAACCCTATGTAGGTACAATAACCCTTTGTAGGAACAATAACCCTTTGTAGGTACAATAACCCTATGTAGGTACAATACCCCTATGTAGGTACAATACCCCTATGTAGGTACAATAACCCTACGAAGGTACAATAACCCTATGTAGAAAAACACTACAATAACCCTATGTAGAAAAACACTACATTAACCCTAAGCACCAGAGAAATGAAATCAACTTACAGCATAGGACTGCCTGTTCTGACTGACGGTGACAGCAGCCTGCATCCACTGGTTACCTTGTTGTCCGCTTCGAGTCCACACTACTGTTCCCAGCCCCGAGCCAGTCTTGACGTAGAAGTTGAGTGTGCCTGTGCTGTCCCCATACATGTGGTACCAGAAGGTCAGACACTGCAGGTCTTCCTGAGGCGTAATGGTCATGCTCTGGATCCTGGCGGTGTGGTTGGTGGCTGCTGTAGACACCTCCGTGTAAATGTAGAAACCATCTGAAACATCATTATGTCTCTAAACCTTTGAACTCAAATTGTGTCTCTAAACCTGTGAACAAACTCATGTCTCTAAACGTGTAAACGAAGTCTCGTTTTTATGTGATCAAACTCATTAATGAATTGGCTGGAGAGGAGCAAGAACTTGAACAGCTGGTACAGATACTTGATGCCACCTCCAGAGCCTTTGGAATGCAAATAAGTGCAGAGAAGACCAAAATGATGACCAACAACAACAATGACATCAACTCTGACATCAAAGTCCAAGGCCAATCCCTCAACACAGTGCATAGCTTTAAATATTTAGGAGCCATTGCATCAGACAATGGGTCCCGACAGGAAGACCTCTCCAGGATCGCACAAACAACTGCTGCCCTGACAAGATTGAAGCCCATTTAAAAACACAGGACCATCAGTCTACTCTCTAAGGTAAGGCTGCTGCGCTCCCTTGTCATTTCCATCTTCCTATACACCTGCGAGACATGGACCTCACAGCAGACCAATAACGAAGAATACAAAGCATGGAGATGAGGTGCTACAAAAGACTTCTGGGCATTTCCTATACCCAGCACATCACCAATGACAAAATCTGGCAGACCATCACACAAGCCATTGGACAACACGATGACATGCTCACAGTGGTGAAGAAACGGAAACTCCGATGGTATGGCCACGTCACCAGAGCCTCAGGCTTCGCAAAGACCATCCTTCAAGGCACGGTGCATGGAGGCAGAAGAAGAGGGATACAGAAAATGAGGTGGGAGGACAATATTCGAGAATGGACTGGCTTGACACTGGACGAAGCCATGAGGGTTGCCGAGGACAAAGAAAGATGGAATACGCTGGTTAAACAATCATCTGTTGTGCCCCAACGACTTTCGAGTTACGGATAGGAAAGGATAAGATAGGAGCAAACTAATGTTTCTAAACACGTGAACAATCTCACGTCTCTAAATGTGTGAACAAACTCATGTCTCTAAATATGTGAACAAACTTATGTCTCTAAATATGTGTATCTTACGGCCACTGGTGTGGTCAGCAGATGGTCCAGTGCCAGCAGAGGCTGTGCTCCCTTTGTGCCTGGTCCAGTCAAAGTTGTCGTCGTGAAGCTGAATCCAGCTACAAAGTCCACCCTCAAAGTCGCAAGTCACGGTCTGAGGGTCTGAAACAGAGAGTGACACAGTTATGTCTTCAATTCTGTAATACAGTGGTTCAATGAAGGGATTGTTACCCACATTTTATGTGTATAGTTTTACATGGACCACTGGCTAATGGGCAGTCATAATTCTTTGTGAAAAAGTAGGGGGCCACGGTTGGCACAGAATATGCAGTTGAAGTTGTATAGGGGTTATCAGAATGTCAGGGGGGCCATGTTAACAGTCACGAAACACTAAGTATTTTTTTTTCAAATCTTGTTATTATTAAATTTGAGAAAATAATAAAAAGATATGATCTGCTCTTCAATTTGCAGGGTAAATGAAATGCTTGGCTCTCACGTGAAGCATAGCGCCAGAGTTAGAATGCCTATAGTAGAAGTTGTGAGTATCATGGCAGAAGTTAGCGAACCTAGGTGACACACTGATCTCAAAAGTAGTGCGTCAAATTTCATTTTTGTGTCACCTATGCATAATTTGTATTACTGCTAACAAGAGTGAGATAAATGTATGAATATGACTTATCCAAATTCATTACAATGAAGTATACATAGGTACAATAGGTAAGCAGTTGTAAACTCACACAAATGACATTGTAATTGGAACATAACAGAAAACTGGTACCATTCTACATTTACCATCATGAGAGACAAATATGCATTGTGTTGTTTAGTCTTGTTTTGGTCTACATTAGCAGTGGTTTTGTTTATGTATATATTAGTTTCTCATTATCATGTGCCTGTTGTTACATTTCATGGAATAGGCACTGTATTGCTTATCTCCACAACTGCTTCATTTATTTGTTTTTTTTTTTTTAAATCAACAGTGACATACACAACCCAATTGACACAGGAAAACAGTTGAGGATTGAACATTATCCGAAAAACAAGTAAAGGGTAAGCATGACTAATGAATTATGAATGAAATCTCACTGGGTGGTGGAGTGTAGGTGACACTCTGAGTGGTGGTGGTTGTGGGCGGCGGTGTGGTCACTGACAAAGGTTGGGCATTGGTTGGCTGGTCTGTATAAACAGTTTATTATCATTATTATTATTATTATTAATATTATTATTATTATTGAAACAAATCATTTATCTACCTTATCTAAACATAGCTCTAGACACATATACATACACAAGCGTTGTGGCTAAATGGTATAAGGCGGGACGAACTTGCCTTGTCCACAAGCCAGAAGCCAATGGCGCCGGACAGGTGTGGAATCTATCCCACCTCTGGAAGTTACGTTTCTCCAAGTATTACTTACTTTCTACTCAAGAGGCAGCCCAGAATTTCCCGATAAAAAGGGACCATGGATACAGAGCTCTATTTACATAAATATATGAACACAGAAAATTGTAACTACAAACACAACAAGGGAAAACTCAAGAACTATTAATGGTCAATATATAAACTACAATATAAACTAACATCTATATCTCTTAAACACAAACACATACAAACTATGACTGTACCGATTGATTTCTGTTCAACTGCAGGAATAAAAATGGAAGGATTTACAGAATTGAATTGAATATGAATTGTTAAGAGAAAGAGGCAGCATGTTCCTAATACAAGGACCTTGATTAGAGAAAGAATGCGTCGTGTGCAGAGATAAAACTACATCATACTACGTCATAGTGTTGTACTTCACACTAGTTCACAGCATATCTACATTTAAAAAAAAATCCACAAACACGCTGCGGACTATTAATCAGGTATCCTTGAACATTTGTTGTGACTATTCAAAGAGGAGTGACATTCAGGTTGCTTTGAACATTGGTTCTGACTGTTGAAAAAGGAGTGACATTCAGGTTGCTTTGGATTTTGTGATAGTTTTGTGTATGACCGTTTATAAGCTACTGTGATTTCCTGTAAATGTGTTTGTGTAAATCAAACGGGTTTTATTTGTATGCCTTTTGCTTATAATCTGTGTTGGCACCACAATGTCATTTCTTAGCTAGATAATAAGCTATCGTACTGGTATCTGTGTAACCCACACAGCCAAAAAGCATGGTGAACGTACTGCAAAACTTGTACGTACAAAGTAGAACTAAAACACATTAACTCGTTCTGTACTGGCGCAGGTTGCATCCTTTTATCGTTCTATGCTGGCAGGTTTGTATGAATACCAAAAAACAAACAAACAAAATAAATTTAAACAAGAACTATAGTAGAAACTTCAAAGTTTAGATCCATACAGAAATTAGAATGGACTAACCAGTAGCCAAGTTTGATAGAATTATCTTCGTTATTTACCGATTCATTTGGAAAAAAATACACCCCCTTTCTCCCTCCTTTACTTGGCACATCCAATTCCCACATAAAAAGCTACAAATAGCTACAATTCAATAATAGATCTTTCCCTGATTGGTGTGGAAAACAGCGTTACCTCCCTCTAACTGTAGCATATCTCTGAAGCGCTGAAATTACGCATCACTTTCTTTTTCACCACTTTGTCCATTAGTAACATGTTTAGCATCTCCTTCCATGTTAGCATTAGTAACACGTTTAGCATCTCCCTCCATGTTAGCATTAGTAACACGTTTAGCATCTCCCTCCATGTTAGCATTAGTAACACGTTTAGCATCTCCCTCCATGTTAGCATTAGTAACACATTTAGCATCTCCCTCCATGTTAGCATTAGTAACACGTTTAGCATCTCCCTCCATGTTAGCATTAGTAACACGTTTAGCATCTCCCTCCATGTTAGCATTAGTAACACGTTTAGCATCTCCCTCCATGTTAGCATTAGTAACACGTTTAGCATCTCCCTCCATGTTAGCATTAGTAACACGTTTAGCATCTCCCTCCATGTTAGCATTAGTAACACGTTTAGCATCTCCCTCCATGTTAGCATTAGTAACACGTTTAGCATCTCCCTCCATGTTAGCATTAGTAACACATTTAGCATCTCCCTCCATGTTAGCATTAGTAACACGTTTAGCATCTCCTTCCATGTTAGCATTAGTAACACATTTAGCATCTCCCTCCATGTTAGCATTAGTAACACGTTTAGCATCTCCCTCCATGTTAGCATTAGTAACACGTTTAGCATCTCCTTCCATGTTAGCATTAGTAACACGTTTAGCATCTCCCTCCATGTTAGCATTAGTAACACGTTTAGCATCTCCCTCCATGTTAGCATTAGTAACACGTTTAGCATCTCCCTCCATGTTAGCATTAGTAACACGTTTAGCATCTCCCTCCATGTTAGCATTAGTAACACGTTTAGCATCTCCTTCCATGTTAGCATTAGTAACACGTTTAGCATCTCCTTCCATGTTAGCATTAGTAACACGTTTAGCATCTCCTTCCATGTTAGCATTAGTAACACGTTTAGCATCTCCTTCCATGTTAGCATTAGTAACACGTTTAGCATCTCCCTCCATGTTAGCATTAGTAACACGTTTAGCATCTCCCTCCATGTTAGCATTAGTAACACGTTTAGCATCTCCCTCCATGTTAGCATTAGTAACACGTTTAGCATCTCCTTCCATGTTAGCAGTAACACGTTTAGCATCTCCTTCCATGTTAGCATTAGTAACACGTTTAGCATCTCCCTCCATGTTAGCATTAGTAACACGTTTAGCATCTCCCTCCATGTTAGCAGTAACACGTTTAGCATCTCCCTCCATGTTAGCATTAGTAACACGTTTAGCATCTCCTTCCATGTTAGAAGCCCACTCTCTTTCAAACAACAGTAGTCAATGCCAGACGAACGGTGCAAACGTATTAGTTTCGTAGACTATGTTAAGCCTACACACTGTGACTCAAAAGTTGCACTGGCACTAGGCTATAGCATAGCAAAGTATAGAAAGAGTTTATATTATGATGCATTGTTGTTATACAGCACTTCTCCAGCTCAACAGCTGCTCAACCCACTCAAAGAACCCACTCGTTGCCGTAGGAGCAATCCAAAAGTATCCTTATGTAAAATAAAGTTATTACAACAGCAACAGCATAACAAAAGTCATTACAACAGCAACAGCATAACAAAAGTCATTACAACAGCAACAGCATAACAAAAGTCATTACAACAGCAACAGCATAACAAAAGTCATTACAACAGCAACAGCATAACAAAAGTCATTACAACAGCAACAGCATAACAAAGGTCATTACAACAGCAACAGCATAACAAAAGACCTAAATCAAATACAGGTTACAACAAAACTGGAGACTGACATGCGCATGAGCCGCGACTCAAGGTGACGTCATCGATGGCAATATCGCCAGTGGGGTCTGTCCCTACGATGCCTTCAAAGTACACCTGCAACAACCCAACAGTTCAATGATACACTACAGTCAACACTTATTCAAAGTACAAATGCAACAACCCAACCGTTCAATGATATATTACAGTCAACACTTATTCAAAGTACACCTTCAACCACCCAACAGTTCAATGATACACTACAGTCAACACTTATTCAAAGTACACCTTCAACCACCCAACAGTTCAATGATACACTACAGTCAACACTTATTCAAAGTACACCTTCTACCACCCAACAGTTCAATGATACACTACAGTCAACACTTATTCAAATTCAAATTCAATTCAAATTCAAACAACTTTATTTATCCAGATTTGGCAATTACAATGGGGGTATGAGTGCTCTCTAATCACAAAAAAAAATCCAAAAAAAAAAAAAAAAAAAAATCACCTTCAACCACCCAACAGTTCAATGATATATTACAGTCAACACTTATTCAAAGTACACCTTCAACCACCCAACAGTTCAATGATACACTACAGTCAACACTTATTCACAACCAAGTGGATTTCACTGTGGTCAGGCCTTCCTAAGTCTAAAGATCACTTTGACAATCTTTCTGCTATACCATACCTAATATTGATACAGTCCTGATGATTTCTTAATGGAACAACAGATTGTGCTCGCAGAAAAGAACAAAACTAGAGTTCAAAATAAAAACACAAACAAACTGAATTCATCATCCCAAAGGCGTTATCATAATAATAATGGATGCTATATACATCAACAAAGCCACAAAAAATCCTCCTCCTGCTCCTCCCCATCATCATCATCATCATCATCATCATCATCATCATCATCATCATCATCATCATCATCATCACCACCACCATCACTATCCTTGCTGCCCCAACCCTAGATTCCCATGGCAGAGACCTTGTAAGGGGTTGGCGTGTTGAGAGGCACACTGCCGTACTTCCACACGCTGCCTTGGTCACCCGAGAGTCTCCACCTTGGGACCACAGAGCCATCATACATCCTCATTCCCACGTTCAGCGTGCCCATGCCATTGCCATGCATGTTGTACCAGAATTTCAGACACCGCACGTGGTCTGACGGAGAGGTGATGACGATCTCACTGTACAGCACAGCACGATCTCCACGGCGTCGGGGCAGGCTGGCCTCAATGTACACGTAGAACCCTGCATGGGAAATGCAATACAGTCCACTTTATATCACCTTACTAACAGGACTGTCAGTGGCACAAAATACTGTCAACTTAGCACTATATGTTAGATGGGGGCTGCAAGTCATCCTTAATAACTTTCCATTTGGACTAGGGACCCCATCACTATATGTTAGGTGGAGGCTGCAAGTCATCCTTAATGACTTTCCATTTGGACTAGAGACCCCATCACTATATGTTAGGTGGGGGCTGCAAGTCATCATTAATGACTTTCCATCTGGACTAGGGACCCCATCAAAATCAGCAGTCTATCAAACTCAATAACTTCTAAATAATTTCCACACAAAGTGAAAGTGAATGAATTATCATTTGATTGCCAGTGTAGGAAGACAGTCCACAATTCACTAAACTTGACCAACATATAATAATAATAATAATAATAATAATAATAATAATAATAATAATAATAATAATAATAATAATAATAATAATAATAATAATATAGTTATAGTTAAAGTTGTTTTGTACTCATGTAAGCGCCTAGAGCTAAGTCTAGATTAGGGGCATAAATATTGATAATATTAATCATCATCATCATCATCATCATCATCATCATCATCAGCAGCAGCAGCAGCATATTTATAAGGCATTTTTCCTAGTAATCATCAGCTATTAAACACACAGTACGGATGAGTGAGAGAAGAAGGTGGCTGGTCAGTCCACAAAGCCACAAATATTACTTAGTCCGCTCAATATATTTTACAGTGAGGTTATTTGACAGGATTACAGAACAGATGGACCGTGCTAACCCCGAGAATTTCCCTGGGTGTGGTCCTGCAATGGTCCTGTGTTGGCGGACGATGTGCTACCATTGTGTCTGACCCAGTCAAAGTCATCGCTGCCTTGAGCGTTGACGAAGGTACACAAGTTGAGGTCAAAGTTGCACACCGCTGTAAGGAAGACATGACATTGGGTCAATGATGGTAACAACTATATATATTACAATGATGTAACTACTATATACATTACAATGATGGACAGCTATGACAAAAATGACAATCCAGATGACAATAATATTTTAGATAAATTGTCACTCAAAATCTAACCATAAAGACAAACATACGCAAATATGCCCCTCATCTACTCCCCCCTCCCTCACACACACATATACCTGTGATACCAAACACACACAAATACACAACACAAACACTTTACTACACAACCAATACTATAGATAAAGCTATCACTTATTTAGGTATTACTAAATTACATACTTCGTTTCCTCCATCTTCAAAATTTTCAAATAACATCAAAATGAATGTTTGAGATGCAATATTGATGAGTATACAAAAATAGTAATTAAAAAAACTTGCAATGTAAAAATTCCATAAATACCCTCATAGCACATAAAATGATAACTTCATTCACAAAAATCCAGCAAGCAAACCAAACTGGCACCCACCTGGGGCTTGGCAGGCTCCATCTTTCAAGAGAATATCATCAATGGCGATGTCACTCAAAACACTGCTTCCTCGGATACCCTCAAACACAATCTACACAGGACAAAGGCAGTCATTGCAAGTAGTAGTAGTAGTAGTAGTAGTAGTAATAATAATAATAATAATAATAATAATAATAATAATAATAATAATAATAATAATAATAATAATAATAATAATAATAATAAAATAATAATGTACAAATGATAGCCTTTCCAAACACTGAATGATGATGTAGAAGAACTAATAATGAATGTCTTATACTTGGAAGATAAGGTGGAAGTCTTTGTAGAATACTTTCCTTCACTCTATATCAGAGGACCACTCTTCAAATGAATAAATAAAAAGTTTGTTTATGGTAACATAGGAAAAAAAAGAAGTTAGTAGGTCGGCTTTCCTTTTTATTTTTTTCTAAGCCTTTTTCACTTTGGGTGTGATTTTTTGGGCTTCAAAAAAAGTTTAGGGTCGGGCCAAAAACTTAGTGTTGGTTGGGATACCATAAACAGACATTTTGTTTTGTTTTGGCTTTAGAGAGAGAGAGAGAGAGAGAGACAGACAGACAGACAGAGGGACACACACACAGAGACAGATAGACAGACAGAGAATGGTAATGGGTGTGATGATCAGGAAAGTAGGGAGTATAGAACTGATGTAATTTTTTTGAGACAAAGTAATTTCCGTTAGTCCATTTTTAAAAAATACCAAATAGGCTAATGACACCATAAGTATTGTTCTTATCAGCAATGTAGCAACGAAGTATAGACTGGCTTTATTAGGATGAATTTTAATATTTTGTGATTAGATTTTTAAAATAGGAATTTTGAGAATAATTATGTTTTTCATCACTTTGCCTGAAGAAGTCTCAAAAGCTTAGACTTTATATATAAATATAGACTTTGCTGCAATGTCCTTGCTCCATAAGGCAAAGTTATCAATTCAAAAGTATTGTTGTTTTTTCTAAGTGAATAACTTTGTGTATAATTATTATGATATTTTGTGTATTACATTATATAAATATCCGATTTCTCCATTATTAAGACACTTATCTTCTCTTTTTTTTTCTAACTCTGTACATTGATTTTTGAATTGAGTGGACATCATCATGTTCATGGCAGTGGCAGCCATTTTTATAATAACTGATTGTGGATTCCTTTTTCACTTTAACAGTTCTAGTTATTTTCTGTTATTTATATATTATCTGTTAACCCTTACCAGGAAGTCAATGATGTGATAAATATATAATTTTGATAATTTATGTTTTGGAAGTTTAGTAACAAAGAAACATAGAATGAGATACCGTTATTGTTAGAATAATAAGTTTCGGTTTTGTTTATTGTGTGTTTCTTCAGGGCGTCACTTGCTGGAAACATCACGTCGACCAAACAGCAAAGAAGGCTAGCAGTGTCCTTGGCTTCCTCCGAAGGAATGTAAAGACACGCAACCAGCAAACCAAGATCAACGCCTACAACACACTTGTGCGTCCCCACCTAGAGTACTGCTGCTCCGTATGGAACCCCCACCAAGAAGACCAGGTACATAAGATCGAGATGGTCCAACGGCGTGCAGCACGGTATGCCACCAACCGCTACCACAACACAAGCAGCGTAACATCCATGCTTGAAGACCTTGGGTGGGAGACCTTGGAGTCCAGACGACAGAAGATTCAGCTATGCTCTACAAAGTGGTCAATAACCTTGCCGACATTCCAGCTTCACCCTACCTGACCCTCATGCCCTCTAGAACCCGTTCCAATCACAAATTTAAATTCCGTCAGCTGACAACCAAAACCAACTCCTTTAAATTCAGCTTTTTCCCCAGAACAATTCCAGTGTGGAACTCTTTACCGGCAGTAGTAGCCGAGGCCCCCAGCTTGGCATCTTTCAAGCAGGGGCTAAAGTCCCTCCCATTCTAGCTTATTTTTACATCCTTCAGAAAGTAGTGGTGATGAAGGCTGAGGCTGTGCTGGTCGGGGCCTAGCTCCGGGGACCGCCACGGTAGCCAAATTGGCTTAGCTAGAATCATGAAACCTGTAAGGATTTTTTTTTTTAAACCTCCCTTACCACCCTCTATCGTTTGAGTTGCTTCCTTCTTTTTACAGTTTTTTCTTGCTCCCTGCGCGCAACACTGTAGAAATATCAGTTTTGATAGCCAAGTGTATACTTTCAGATTCAGAGGCTATCATTTGACGTCTTCATCAAAAACTAGAATCTTTTGGGAGAAACAATAAAATAACCGCAGGGTGGACTTTGATAGAGAACTCATTCAATTCCATCTCTCATCTTCCTGTTCTGTCACATTTTCATACTTAGATGACTATAGATGTGAAAGTCGTCAAGATGGCTTAATATATAATATTCCCACTTAGAAGTTACGACTTACGTCGTTATGATCTTTCTCCAAGCCAAAACATTATTCGATAAAATAACTACACAAACACATATCAAATAAATTCAGTAGGGAAGGGGGGGAGGGAGCTGGGGCGTTTTTTTTTCTTCCTGAAACCGTTTACCTCTGCATCAAAGTGACTGGGCGCAACAAAAATTGTTGTTGTTGTTTTAGGCAGTCGTACTTGCCGCCATGTTGGTGTTATTTTCAATCAAGAAGGAAAGCAATAGTTCTTGTTGTGAGAATTGCTTCCCTTTAATTAAAAAAAGGGGGCGTTCCCCATAAATAGGTTTGTATCCCCTCTTCCTTTGCTTCGTATGGTTGGCAGTGGACAAAAAACTCACCGTAAACGATGAACCAGATGGGATAGTGACGGCAGTCAATTGCCAGCCTTGACCTTGGTCATTGCTCAAGGACCATATAGCGGCTCCTAGGCTGTTTCCTGATTTGGCGTAGACGTTGAGAGTGCCCATGTTGGCGCCGTACATGTTGTACCAGAACTGCAGGCACTTAGTGGTCGTGCCAAGGTAGGTTGGAGACAGCAGTCGTGCTTTGCCGTTGGGCTGTGTCCTTGCCGCGTCCAGCAACATGTATGATCCTGGATGAAAATATACCGCCAGTTAGGAATGCAAATGATTTCAGAACTTTCTTAATAGCGCTGTTTCATAATGAAAGCGAAAGTGGCGGATCGGTTGCGGCCCTTGGGTTCGGCTAGTTCCGGTTGAAGCAAGAAAGATGGAGGGTTATATAAATTATATTTCTCTTGTACAATCGTTCAAATTTTACTCAGGATGGCTGCTTGCCTAAACATTGATTGCTGATTTGTTTGTTCAGTAGGCCTAATTCGTTTGTCAGTGACCTACATTCACGAGAAATTCGAAGTCTCTATCTTTTTCTTTGCTTTAATTTTTTTAATTGAGAAATTTTAATTTTGCAGTTTATCTAGAAGATAACATTATTATACAGTAGAATAATTTTTGTTTTTAATTCAGTGAAGCAACTGCAATTTTGTCTTATTATTTTCAGTCTTTCAGTTGTTATTGTTATTAGTTGTAGTAGTATTGTTATTATTATTATCATTATTACCATATATTAATTATTAGTTGGCTGTTGGTGCTGCTGTTGTATTATTATTATTAGTTGTAGTTGCATTGTTATTATTATTATTTTTATAAGTATTAATTACTCTAATGATTACGATTATTATTAATATTATGATGATTATTTTGTATTATTACTCTTATTATTATAATGATTATTATTATTATTAGTATGATCTAGGATGGATCTAAGGCATGGAAGAATGGGTAAGTGTTGTAGTTGTGTATACATATACTGTGTTGTTGTTGTTTGTAGATTATAGTCACACGACACTTTCGCATATAGGTGACTACTGGACCGATTTATACTGACACCAGCGGGCCAGTTGTTGGTAAAGGGGAAAATAATATGATCACACGTTGACCAATCCGGGATTCGAACCAGCGACCTTTCGGTTACTAGCAAGACGCTCTTACCAACTGAGCTACCCGGCCCCACCACATATACTGTGGAATAATTATCTGTGTGTTAAATGTGTACGCATGGGTATGTGGCTGGTTATCTGTTTATGCATGTGTGTTAGTGTTTATAGATTTGTATTTTGGTATGGAAGTTGTTTTTGATAGTATATCAAATGTATCAATATTGTATGTCCATGTTTGTAATAATTTTGATGTTGTTATCTCCTTCCTTATTGCACTGCTAAACAAATATCCATGCCTTGTGTTTGGACAATAAATAATCTTGAATCTTGAATCTTATTTTACATTGTTGTAATCTTTCCGAATCAGTCGCAAACGTTGTTCCCACAGTAGTTTCAGTGTTTTGTTAGCTGGTAATGTGTGTAACTTGACAATGCGCCCTTCAATTACTTTTCCTGCGAAATTAGGGCAGCAAACGCAATACTGTTTTTCTCCGCCACAAGTCTTCCGTCTACGTGCGGCCATGCTTAATACTCAACCGGAACTAGCCGGTGTCCTTGGCATAGGTGAAGGCAGGGACGGATAACTCTATCTGCACTAGTTTTGCAACAGCGCTATAGATCTCATTCAGATCACAGGCTCAGAAGTCTGTTCTTTCTGCATTTAGATCGGTCCGTCTCTCTTACAGAGGAAAAAATACAGCAGTATTTGTATAGTTTAGTTGATTGTTTCGTTGATTGTTTGTTTGTTTGTTTGTTTGTTTGATTGATCAAATAAATTGTTTCAGTCGGCATTGTGTTAAAGCCCTGTACGTGTGGAGCAGGAAAGAAATTAATTTTACCGGCAGCGGTTCCGGTGGTGTGGTCAGTAAAGGGTCCAGTGGTGGTAACCGCAGTGGGACCGTGGGCTCGAGTCCAGTCAAGGTTGTCCGTGCGGTCCTGCGTGTAGCCGCACAGGTTAGCTTCAAAGTCGCATCCTGCTGCAACCCCTGGACTTACTGTTACTGTACACATTAGGAAGACAACATTAGTCTGTGATAAGACAACATTAGTATGTGATAAGACATTAGTATGTGATAAGACAACATTAGTCTGTGATAAGACAACATTAGTCTGTGATAAGACAACATTAGTCTGTGATAAGACCACATTAGTCTGTGATAAGACAACATTAGTCTGTGATAAGACAACGACACAGACAAGTGCACATGGAGGAAGATGAAAGGGGAAAAGCACGAATGCAGGCAGAGACACAGACGGAGAGTGAGATGATGATGATGATGATGATGATGATGATGATGATGATGAGATAATGATGATGATGATGATGATGGTGATGGTGATGATGATGATGATGATGACGATGATGATGACGACGACGACAACGACACTGATGATGCTTACCTTGGGCTGGGCAGGGACCTTGAGTGTAGACGAGATCGTCAATTGCGATGTCACCACGGATGCCTCGACCTCTGACTGCTTCGATGATCACCTGTAGAAACACACATCGGTTTATTTATTTATTTATTTATTTATTTATTTATTTATTTATTTATTTATTATTTTTGCAAAGATCACTACTGTCAGTTGCATTTAACACAGCTTGTTTGTACTTTGTATTTATCTCTGACCAATCGCTCGTGTCTGACAAATAAATACAGAGAGAGGGATACACACACACAATGCAAACACACGTACGCATCAATGGGCTCGATCTGGCTGGATTGTAATATAGCCTATGCTATAATTTGTTAGTGAACTATATTCTACAGTACGGAGAAAATGCATGGTCGATCATTGGGGCAGCAGTAACATAGGGAAAAAAAAGGAGTTGGTAGCCCTTTTCACTTTGGGTGTGATTTTTTGGGCTTTTAAATCAGCAGCTATCTCAGTTCAAAGTTTGGATGCCTATGCCACTGACCTTGCCCGCCACAGGGCCGCTGATGGTGATAGCGGCCTGCCTCCAGGCGTTGCCCTGGTTGCCGGAGCGAATCCAGAGCGGCTTGGTGCCGAGGTAGACGGTCAGCGTGCTGACGTGTTCGCCGTACATGTGGTACCACATGGACAGGCACGAGCTCTGACCTCTAGATATAGTCACTGCAGGACTGGCTAGCTGAGCCTTGTTCCCGGTCGTGCCCGTTGACGTCTCGAAGTACACGTAGTGACCACCTGTAAACGCAGCGTTTATCATCATCATCATCGTCATCATCATCATCATCATCATCATCATCATCATCATCATCATCATCATCATCATCATCATCAACAACAACAACAACAACAACAACAACAACCAACCAACCAACAAGCACCATCATCTTCACTGTTTTAATCTACCACAAACTTTAGTAACAAACATCAACACTAACCGCGCCAGCAGCAACAACAACAAACACCAATCATAGCACTTGAGCAATCAAGGTCACTCAAACACCATCAGCAAAAACTTACTTTAAAAAAATACTTTATTTTGGGAGTGGAGGGGACGGGAAGGGGGGGGGGAAATTATTTATTCATTTGTTTTAATTTTAATTTTTTCTTTTTCCATTTTTTTAAAAATTGGGGTGTGGGGAAGGGTGGATGTGTAGGGGCCTGGAGGCCCAACTTCAACTTTCTGTAAGACGCAAAATGACATTTATAACTACTTCGTTCTTCACAGGTGAAGTTGAAAGGTTCCACTTTTTTATATCTTTTATATATTTATCTATTTATTTGTTTATTTATTTATTTTGTTGTTTCTTAATGTGAACTAATTGTTATAAGGGAATGTATGTTGTTAAAAGTGTATGTGTATGTCAGTAGTATGATGATTTTTATGGTTAGATAATTGTAAAAATATCTATGATGTGCGCATGGTAGATTTTGTAAATTGTTTATGTTACATCATTACAACTTATGTTAATCTGATGAATAAAAATTGATACAACAACAACAACAAAACAGCAAAAACTGAACTGACCTCCCGAGCTGCCGCGGGTGTGGTCATTGGTGGGTCCAGTGTTGACAGTGGATGTGGCTCCGGTCTGTCGTATCCAGTTCATCTGGTCAGTGCCGGTCACTTGTGTCCATTGGCATAGTCCGTTGTTGGTGTTTTGTTCAAAGTCGCATGTGAGATTCTGGCCGTGGCTAACTGTAAAATAAGATACGTAGCGTTCATACACTGAACGTGTGCACATACTGTTCTTGCCAATGACAAACTGCGTAGGGTGCTGTCACACAGTACAAATTAGCCTGTGTATGATACGCTACAGCATTCACTGTCTAAACACCGGGGTGCACAAACAGAACGCTGGACGAGAAGCTCCAAACCGCAGATACACATTTGCTGCTGTTAACACACAATCTCACGCCAACATGGAGTGAAAAGATATGTTCATGGACATACACTATTAAACCTACAAATCATTTTGTCCCTGTCATTGTGCGCTGTGTTAGATTAGGATTTTGGGATTGGATTTTGGATAAAAGTCCTACGTACTCCTTCGGATGAGAGAATAAACCGAGGTCTAGTTTGTGCCCGCACGCATTCCTTTTAAAAGCCTGATGTCGGTTGAGTGCCGGCTACACAAATACACCCACCACGCACTAGGTCCCTTCTCCCTCATCTCGGGGCGCCCAGGATTGTGCTCAGTCGTCTGGGCGTCAGACTAAGCGCCTAAAGGTTGCAAGTGGACGCCTCGGGCCGCTTGAGTTAGATCCTTTACCAGCCAGCGCCTTGAGCAGCTCTTGGGCTAGAAAAGCGCTATGTAAGAACGCTTAACCTAACCTAACCCTAACCTATCCCATAACTCGTAGGTCGTAAGGGCACCACAGATGATCGTTTAACCAGCGTACTCCATCTTTCCCTGTTTTCAGCAACCCTGATTGTTTCGCTCAGTGTCAAACCAGTCCATTCTCGAATGTTGTCCTCCCACCTCTTTTTCGGTCTCCCTCTTCTTCTACCTCCTTGCACTGTGCCTTGCAGGATGGTCTTTGTAAGTCCTGATGATCTGGTGACGTGGCCATACCAACGGAGTTTACGTTTTTTCACCACTGTGAGCAGGTCATCGTGTTGTCCAATGGCGAGGAGAGAAGAACGCTTACATAAAGGGGAAGAACGCTTACATAAATAAATAAATAAAATATCGGTCACCCGTGCAGGCGAAATTCAGGTTCCTTTCTCAACAAAAGCGCAGCGGCCGCAGAGCAGCCCCACCATGACGACTATAGAGGGCGTGATTTGTATCTGACATTCAACCGCCTACACTACGTAAGCATCAGGACAGACCTGGGTTTATGGCAATTAAATAAAACAAGAAGTTAACAAACGTGAAAAACAGCAGGTCGGAATAAGGGCAGGCCGGAAGGAACTCATTCCACCTTTCAGAGAGGTTCTGATCGCCGGACGAAGGGATAAGGGAGAGGGTGGGGGTGGGTGGGTAAAGAAGTGGGCAGGAGGTTTATTTCTGCCATGGAACTGTATTTAGGAAGTTCCAGTGTGTGGCGGTAGGCCTGCTTTAGAAGAGAAGAAGAATGTGTATGATACGCTACAGCATTGTCCACGGACTGTCTGTACCAACATTGTTTACACCAATTAAAAGACCTGCCAGTAGACCAGTATTATTGATGACTGTCTTTTTTTGTTTTAAGTGTATTGATAGATTTAAAGGAGATTACAAATCACTCACCTGCAAGGGCAGCGGCCAGGGCCAGGACAAATGTGAGGCAGCGTCTCCTTTCCATGGCAGGAGAAGCCGCAACAAACCAAAACAATCTCCTGTAGCACCTGTATTATGCACAGGTAAAACACTTGTCTCCTTAAATTACAGGTAAAAATTCAACAGGTAAGGTTCCCGGTAGGCGGGGAACTGGCGAGTGTTGATGATCAGGAGAGAGTGCGAAAGCCTGGGCCGTGCATCTCAATTGATACCTAGCGTTATCACCGATATGAATGACCTTTGCTAATTATCACCATGGGACGTTTCCTACAGTCACTGTCGTCTCTGCGTTGTGTCCCTGCTATCAACAACACAGGCAGGCTAACTGACTTTCATAACTTTAATTATCATTATCACAGTCAACATATCCTTATTCTTTATACATAATTGATATTAACACGAGCCAAGCTGCACCATCTCCACCAGCGCCTCAGCCTTTAAGCGGAACATTTTTTTAAAGTTAATAACTAAGGCTTTGAGATGACCTAGATGATAATGTCAACGATGGTGATGATGATGATGATGATGATGATGATGATGATGATGATGATGATGATGATGATGATGATGATGATGATGATGATGATGATGACGACGGCAAGGACGAATGAAGAAGTTGAAGACGGAAGGGGTGTCAAGGAAAAGTGATATGAAGATCGACGGCAAAACTGAGCAGGAAAAGGAGGAGCAGGAGGTGCAGTACAAATAAAAGAGTATTGCTTTTATTCTTATAATGAGTCTGGGGTCTTTTTTTTTTTCTCCATGAGGATTGCACATGATCATAATTTATATTTAAAGAGACATTCGGTTCCTCCATAACCTCAGCTCAGGAGTCTAACAAATGGCTCACTGACACAGTCTTTAAGCGTCACTCAATACATAGGCACACAATACTCACGCTTGGTTCATCCACAACAAAAACGCACTGGAACATTTTCGCCACGCACCGCTTCGTTTAATCTGTTGGACTTCTGTTTAAAGGGAAATAAGCCACGTGATCTTGTGTTATGGTAGACCACCTTCCCGTTGGAATGGTCGGACACGAAGTTTACACACACACACACACCCACACCCACACACACACCCACACACACACCCCCACACACACAATATAATGAATAAATATGCAAATAGTCAATCTCTTAGCTTGAATGAGACATTCTCATTTTTTGACAATTTTGATTTCGACCTCAGATCGACCCAATGGTTGCTGTTGTTATTGGTCAAGAGAAAGAAAGGGAAAGTGAGCGAAAAAAAAGTGTGTAGTTGTTGCTGTTGTTGTTGGTGGTGGTGGTGAGATGATGATGATGATGATGATGATGATGATGATGATGATGATGATGATGATGATGATGATGATGATGATGATGATGAATTGATTACGACGTCAAGGACGATTGAACAATTTGAAGACAAAAGGGCTGCCAATGAAAAAGTCGGTAAATATCTAAACCAGTAGGCCTATTTACTATACCAATGAGAAATGAAGTAAAGATAGAGTAGACCTACGTACTGGGCCTATGCATTTACGTTGCACATCACATCACAATCAACACATGCAACGCTGCTTTTTCAGCGCGAATGCAATGCGTTGTGTATTCCAACATCTCACATTAGATAAAATAATAAACTCCTTAATGAACTGTTGATTTCAATTTTGTATAGAGAGGTTATCAACTCAACGACTGTCTGTGCGATGGCACATAGCCTTTATCACCGATTTGCCTGATAACCAACTATTGTGGTGCTCGCTTGGGCCAAGCTAGACACCGACGAACTGTTTGTGTGTGTGTGTGTGTGTGCGTGTGTGGGTGGGTGGGTGTGTGTGTGCGTGCGTGTGTGTTGTTGTGTGTGTGCGTGTGTGTGTGTGGCTAGGTAGAAACGCCTTTATTCTGACATACACTTGAACCTCTACGTACTTTCTTTTGACGGACCCCGTTATTTTGACGTCAAAACAGGGTTTTGTTAGGGTTAGGGGCTGTGTTAGGATTATGGTTAGGTTAAGGGTTAGGGGTTAGGGTTAGAGTTAGGGATAGCTTCAAAAACTGGACAAATTTGTAAAAATGTCAAAGTAACGTATGTAGAGCTTCATTAAAGCTTGGGCCAAGCTAGACACTGACGAAGTGTGTGTGTGTGTGTGGGTGTGCGTGTGTGTGTGTGTGTGTGTGTGTGTGTGTGTGTGTGTGTGTGTGTGTAATGTTCAAATAAACCAACCATATTTCGAGTCCAATAAAACGTGTTTATTGTGTGTCCATTATGCAATGCAGTTGGAATGTTGTGTGCGTTCTGAGTTCGTGACTGTGTGACTGTGAACTCCTTTTGTTAGTGCGCCTGTTGGGTTCTATGTTTATATGTTATTACAATCAGAAGACGATGCGTTGTTTAATAATGCTTTGTCGAAATTGGGATACAAATGCCAAAATGTGTGTTTGGTTTGGTCGCTTGTTTGAATGGCCGCTTTGGCCGGTCCATAACGAACACAAATGTCCAAATGTGGTGTAGTCTACCTTCTTGTAGTTTCGTTAGTGCTGAGCCTTATATGTTTCTTGGATTAATTGTCCTGCAATGTTTGGAGTGCTGACCAGTCCTGGCCTGTATTATGCTAGGACTTGACAAGTTGACTAGTCTGCTTCGGTTTGAGAGAGAGAGAGAGAGAGAGAGAGAGAGAGAGAGAGAGAGAGAGAGAGAGAGAGAGAGAGAGAGAGAGAGAGAGAGAGAGAGAGAGAGAGAGAGAGAGAGAGAGAGAAACTTGAAACTTGAAACTTTTTTATTAGGGATAAAGATTTTAGACTAATGATACAGTCTAATCTTCCAATCTGTCCCTTAAGAAATTAACATAATAATAATTAACCTTTAACTTTAACTTGGAAATCACATCACTCACAAACACACATGCACACACAATCACACTAACATCTTCATCATTATTTTTAAACAAGTTTAGGCAACTACCCTTTTCCCCATATCCTTCACCCTTATAATAATAATAATAATAATAATAATAATAATAATAATAATAATAATAATAATAATAATAATAATAATAATAAGACAAGTCAAGTTCCACAGCAAATAAATAAATAAATAATAATAATAATAATAATAATAATAATAATAATAATAATAATAATAATAATAATAATAATAATAATAATAATAATAATAATAAAGTGAATAAATAAATAGGTTAATAATTACATGAATGACTGTGTTGTCATATATATTATTATACATCACTTTTATAATTAATTTTGCAGATGCCTACATATTTTACATTTGAAAGAAAACAGTGTGTCGCAATGTTTACACTCCAGAGGGAGAGAGTTCCATACACTAGCTCCATTAAACGATAGGCTATTTTTGTATAAATCAATGCGAGGGAGGGGTAGTTTATAATTATACAGTCTATGCCCATCAACTGGCTTAATAAAAAATGTATCAAGATATGCAGGTGTTTCTCCGTGTGTGATTTTGAACATAAGGATAGCTGTATTAAATATAAATTGTTTTTGAAGTGGTAATATTCGGAGTTCTTGATATTTTTCATTAGTTGTAGCATCTGTATTTATATTATTATAAGATTTATAAAGTATCTTGATTGCTCTTTTATGAAGACTATTTAGATGTTTAATTTGAGCGTCACTGGCATTACACCAAATAATCGATGCATAATTAAAATGAGACATACAGTGGGCATAGAAAAAAGATTTTAATGCATCAGCCGTAACAAAATGTCTAAGTTTATTTAGGAGGAAGAGGTTTTTAGAAATTTTTTTACAGATATGGTTAACGTGTGACCGCCAGCTAAAATCATCATCGATGATTATGCCTAGTACCTTATGTTCATGAACTTGCTCAATACTGTACGACCCTAAGTTTAGATTAAGGGGAAAAGATCCATTTTGGCGTTTTTGTCGTGTAGTGAGAAGCATACTTTTGCTTTTATTAGGATTTAATTTCATTCTATTGATGCAACACCAGTTATTAATTTCATTTATGCTTATTTGAAGACTTTGCTCCACCTCCTGTAAATTTGTATTATGAGTATGGAGGGATGAATCATCAGCAAATAGTTCAAGATTAACATTTTGTGTGAGAAAAAGGGGCATGTCATTGATAAAGATACAGAATAAAATAGGACCAAGGATCGATCCTTGAGGAACTCCACAAGTTACATCACCAGAAGACGAAAAGGAACCATTAGTGTATACTGATTGGTGCCTGTTTGATAAATATGATTTAAAAAATAATACAGATGCAGAATTTTGGAAATAGAATTTTAACTTATTTATTAAGATGTTATGGTTAACTAGGTCAAATGCCTTTTGAAGGTCAAGAAAAACTGCCCCTACAATGTCTTGCTTGTTTATAGCATCAAGCCAAGCATCACAAATATGGGCGAGTGCTGTTTGACAAGAGTGTTTAGGTCTAAAGCCAGACTGAAAAGGATGAAAAAGAGCGTTATTTTCTAAATATTTCATAAGGTTAATGTGAATATGTCTTTCCAGGGGTTTAGATAGTACAGGCAGAATGGAAATTGGTCGAAAGTTGTCAAGAACTGAAGTATCACTTGTTTTAGGTAAAGGTATAACTTTAGCTTCTTTAAATATTGAAGGAAACTGACTTTGATCAATGCATAGATTATAGATGTAGGTTAAAGGTTCAATGATATAAGGAAGAGACAATTTTATAATGAATGCATTTAGATTATAAATGTCCATAGACTTTTTATTTTTCATTTTTAATATTAGAGAAGTTACATCATGTTCTGTTAACCGAGGTATAAGAAATGAGGCAGATTCGTGAAGTTTGTTTCTACAAAACAGGTTGACCTTATCATATATTGTATCTGTGTTTGTGTTTGCAGTATTAGATTTAAGAATAGAGTCAGTTAATGAAATAAAATATTTATTAAATTCATCATTAGAAAAATTAAATTGATTTGTTTTTCTTGTTCTAGATTTTTTGCAAAATGCGTTCATTGCTTGCCAAATGCAAGTGATATTAGTGTTTTCAGTTGATAATAAAGTTTGAAAATATTTTTTCTTTGCATTTCTTACGAGAGTAAGGACTTTATTACGTTGCTTTTTATACAGATCAAACTGTTTTTGTTTTTTATGTCTGTCACGCAAGGACATGGCAGCTTTAATTTCAGTTGTCATCCAGGTGGGAACGGATGCATGTTTTACTCTCTTCCTCTGGATTGGAGCATGTGCATCAACCACAGAAAGTAATAGTTTTAAAAATATTTCGGCGGTTTCATTAGGGTTATTATATGCTCTTAAATTGTTGAAATTAATCAAACTTAAGTCCTGTAAATATGCGGACTTATCAAAATTCTTAAAGTTTCTATACATAATGTAGGTATGTCCTTTAAACTGTGGTTTTGGAAGATGGCATGAACATTTGCAAAGAATGGCTTTATGATCGCTGACAGACACGTCAGACGTGAAAGCAGCAGAAATTATATTATTGTTGTTACTGTATATATGATCAAGAAGAGTTGAATTAGTTTCTGTTACTCTTGTTGGTTCTTGAATAAACTGATTTATACCAAGCAAGTTTGTTATTGTGTTCCAGTGTGACTGAGACTGTAAAAGATTTATGTTAAAGTCCCCTAATATAATAAAGTTTAAATTGCAAGCATTGACTGTGTCCATCATTTGTAAGAAATTACTGAACCAATCGCAATTGCTGGCAGGATTTCTGTACATGAATCCTATAAGAATAGGCCTATTTGTATGTGGCCTAACCTCCAGCCAGATGCATTCAATACAATAGAGAGAGAGAGAGAGAGAGAGAGAGAGAGAGAGAGAGAGAGAGAGAGAGAGAGAGAGGGAGAGCAACCTAAAGTTGAGTCGACACAGCCTAATAGTTCCCATTAATTTTATAATTTAAGAAGGTTAACTCGACAAAGAGATCACCTCCACCTCCACCACCACCACCAGCACTACAACCACCACCTCCTCGTCCTCTTTATCATTCAGTTTGCCGACATGGCGAAAGTGAAGAGAGCTTTGGTGAAAACTATGCCTACATTTGTTTACAGGCCCGTACCACCTGATGACCTCGGTCATTAGTAGGCTTCTTGTCTTTACAGTGATTGAGGAGCTGCTCCATTGATTAATGTATTGTAATGTCTGTTGACGTACATGACTGTGCTTGTAGACCATACACTCTCAGTCTGTATCACTCATGGACATACAAACATAGAAGCAATTCTAACAATTTAAAGTTGAACTATAACCATAAAGCAATAACATTATTATAAAAGTTTACCGACTGCGGACGTGTAAATTATTTAACAATGGGATCCGCGTTGACGTCTGTGACTCTATATTCATAAGGGAGATAAGCCATTGAAATTATTGCTATAGCTGACGGCCTTTTGAAAGGTCAGACACGACGTTTACAAGCAATTTTTACAAACAACCAGACACACAGAAATGTGTGAATATATCAGCATCTAGTCATTTCTAAGCGTGAATGACAAATTTGGTAAATTGTTGGGCAATTTTGGAGTAGGCTACATAGGCCTTTGGAAACCTGCGAACCTAGGTTCGATATCTGAATTCGATATCCTTTCTGAATTTGATATCCTTTGGAAACCTGGGAACCTAGGTTCTATATCTGAAAACCTCTTTTTAAAAAAAAAGGAAGGGGGGGGGGGGTGTGTGTGTGTGTGGGAGGAGTAATTTAAAAATAAATAAAATAAAATAAAAATAAAGAAAATCCAGTAATGCTGAAGACACCAGTTTCTAAACTAAATAAATGTGAACAACAAATGCTGTTACCTAAACTGAATCTGGATGAGATCGTGTACACTAGTTTTTATTATACTCACAAACTGTGTTACAATTGTTATAAATGTATGCTAGGTGTGAGAGTTATGTGTATTCTCTGTTTTCTTCAATATATTAATTCATTTATATTAATAATGTTGTATTGTTTTTGTTATTTATGTATGTATTATTGGTGTTTGTTGTTTAATATCACTATGGTGAAGACATTACATTTGGAAGGACTAAATAACAATTGACTTAGGGTGCATGCAAACATTTATGTGACCAGATTATTTTGATATAGTACTGCGCCGGCATGTAGCTTGGTCATATTAGTACTAAAAACTACATATACCATACTTTATTATCTACAACTACTACTATCATCGCAAAACAACAACAGGCTCACAATAAACACTACGTTATCCGCTTCATACATTATCAAAACTGTTACAAAAATGATCAGGGCAGGCTTGAGGTCATAACCTGTGTTTTTTTAGTGGCTATCACCCGTTATCAAAAGCAGGATGAATGTAAAGATTTGCTCTGACTGACTCGCCCTGGCACGACATTACTCGAGATGATGGTTATCGTGATATCCGCGATTATCATCTCGCTGCCAAGATAATGGACTGTTTATCTTACACACCCCAAATTAGTGAGCATTTATTGAATTTGTCTAGTTGGCTTTCAATCAACTCTTCTTACTTGATGCATTAGTTTTTTATTGACCTAGCTAGGATGCACGCAGATTTACGTGTGACCAGATTATTGTATCCAGTACTGCCACTTACATACGTAGGCTAACAAAGCAACCATACCCAAGTTGACACTTTACTCCTTCCATTACATTACATTATTATTGCTTTAGGTCCAGCGGACTCTTCCGAGCCAAATCAGGACCGGACAACCCCTGATCCGCATAAAAGATCTGCTGAAACAACCCTAGTGGTAAAACCGAAAGCTCTCCACCAGCCAGTCACTTTACAATAAAGACATCCCACGCAGGGGACGGCTGAGGCTTCACCCCAACTTATCGAACCCCCGTTTACAAAAACAAAATAGAATACAAACATCATTATAAATTATCAACAAAACACATACATAAAAAATGCCTACATTGCTAAATAATAACATAATAGGAAGCCCTAGTGACCACCTGGCAGAATGCGTCCAATATTCCCAAGCTGATCCAACAGACCTCACACACAAATAAGGAATCTTGTCCCGGAAGAGTTTTCAAGAAAAAAGGTAGGAGACTGGTCTAGCGAAGAAGACGATACTATAGCAGATTGATAGAACAGAGCAGGAATGAGAAAGAGCAAATGAGAAAGACAGCGACAGTGGGAATTTAAAGCACTAAATTTCCAGAAAGTGGGGATACTATTTATACTGAAACTCCCGCCACCCCAACGGAGGTTTTACTCCTTCGGATGAGAGAATAAACCGAGATCTAGTCTGTGCACGCACGCATTCCATAGCATGGACTTTAAAGATCCTGATGCCCATGTCTTAGACGGTTGAGTGCCGGCTACACAAATACACCCAGCATGCACTAGGTCTTTTCTCCCTATCCCCGGTCGTCCAGGATTGTGCTCAGTGGTCTGGACGTCAGACTATGCGCCCAAAAGCTGCAAGTGGGCGCCTTGAGTTAGATCCTGTATCGGCCAGCGCCCTGAGTAGTTCTGGAGCTGGAGAAGCGCTATACAAAAGTGATTAAATAAATGAAATAAATACAATAGTCATTGTCAAGTCAAATCAAGTCAACAAATCCGTATCATCCACAATGAAAAATTGATACAGCATATTGCATCTTAGCCAATAAGAAAGTCAAAACAAAAGAAAAACCAAACAAAGTATTACAAGAAATAGAATAATACAAAAAATCATGATCACACACAATCCTTTCCACCTCCCTCTCTCTCTCTCTCTCTCTCTCTCTCTCTCTCTCTCTCTCTCTCTCTCTCTCTCTCTTTCTCTGTGGATAGGATGAACAACAAACAACTAACATACTAAGAGCTATAGTCGGCTACTTTAACAGTGGAGTATTCGACGGTAGAAAAGCAAAAAATAAAACATGACCATGAGACACTGCGCCACTACACCTTCGGATGAGAGTATAAACCAAGGTCTAGTCTGTGCACTCACGCATTCCATCATACGGACATTAAAGATCCTGACGCTCATGTACCGGACGAGTGTGTGCCGGCAATACAAATGCCCCCAGTAAACATTAGGTTCCTGCTCTACCATACCAACATGCCGTGCAAGTTTTGCAGGGAGCGATGTGCGCACGCAATTGGAAGGTGCAAGTAAATATAACTGCTATGCTGAGCGAAGTACTCTAATGCCGGCAGACGTTACGAAGGGGGCTTGTGCGGGCAGAGTGTCAGTCTATTTCCCACTTATCTCAAGCAGGGTGTCGTCTTTCTGTGACGGTCATGGAGTCGATTCCAGTCGTCCTAGCCGATCGATGTCCTGTAAGAAAGAAGAGAGATGCGTGCACAACTGTGACCACTCTGACCTGTCTTGTCAGTGTGGTGTGTGTGTGTGTCGTCTTGTCAGTGTGGTGTGTGTGTATCATCTTGTCAGTATGGTGTGTGTGTGTCGTCTTGTCAGTGTGGTGTGTGTGTGTCGTCTTGTCCGGACCAAGGATAATCACCGATAGCGTTACTGCAAGCGATCCCTAGGTGGCCATTTTGCTCGGGTGCAAGCGTATTTGTATAAACATGTACTATATATTTTATATTGTGACTGAGTATGATTTTTTATGCATGGAAATAAATCATATATATTAGATAATTAGCCTATTTTTCAACGTTTTTGAAGAGAAGTAACTTTTGGGAATGACAAGTTAAAATTATTTGCTAGCATTGTAAAAAGAAGTAAAATATAAATGAAAACGATTCTTTTGTCAATGATTAAGAAAAGATCCACTTTATAAATGGAATTTTATCTGTTGCTTTCAACAGTTATAGAGGGAAATAATTCATAAATTGCAATTATTTCCAATTATAATAAATGGAAATAATTTGGGAAAGTTCGTGAATTTCAAATTATGATAAAGGGGGGTAATTTGTGAATAAACTTGATAATGGATAGAACCATAGACTATAATAGAACGGAGAAGAGTAGTAATGTGCACTAGGAGACAGGAGACTATGTGGGTATTTTTTCTATGTTGGTTGGTTAATAATGCTATAATTCCCCCTTGTGTATGTCTTGGTGTACTGGTACTGGCATCTCCACCAGAACTGTACCATCCATGCTGCGCATGTCGTTGCTGGCTTGACAGTAACACGGGAGCCCTCTGTACAACCTGGCACCTCAACTGACTTGAGCATCTGTGGGAACCACGCTGGTCGCTGCCTGCCATACAGCGGGACTCTGACTTAGAAAGTCCCTAACGGAAAAGTCTATTTCTTATTCCCTTGTAATTTTGCTCCAAAATTAATTGTAAAAAAAAAATATGTCAGTTGTCTAAAAGTACAGTTAGATTAAGGAGTGTTATTTTCTATATACACTCAAGCGTCTTGTATAGTTTATAGCCACTGATACATATTGGAAAAAAAAAGTCACATTGTTTACAATACTATTAAGCATCGTGTATAGTTAATATTTTGTACAAATCATTAGTGAAATAATCACAAATTAACAATTCTATAACCACTTGTGAAACTGTATAGGCTGTATGAAGAAAGTCATTGAAGAAAATCATTATCTTATTTATTGTTGTTTGTTTTCCAGTTTTGTTTTCATTATTGTTAAGTGTGATTGTAAGCATAGGAGGGAGAAGGGGAGGGGAGTGGGGGTGAGTTATATAAATAATATATAGGTTAGTTTGTTTTTGTCTGAATAAAAAATGTTGTAATTGTTCCCTTTGGTGTTTGTGCTATTGTTTGTGGGTGGTGGTTCTTGTGTGGCAATCACTCTGGTGTATAATGTGCTAGTGTTTGTGGGTGGTTGTTCTTGTGTGGCAATCACGCTCTGGTGTTTAATGTGCTAGTGTTTGTGGGTGTTGGTTCTTGTGTGGCAATCACTCTGGTGTTTAATGTGCTAGTGTTTGTGGGTGGTTGTTCTTGTGTGGCAATCACTCTGGTGTTTAATGTGCTAGTGTTTGTGGGTGGTTGTTCTTGTGTGGCAATCACTCTGGTGTTTAATGTGCTAGTGTTTGTGGGTGGTGGTTCTTGTGTGGCATTCACTCTCTGGTGCACCCAAGGTTGAGGCAGACGCGGTAATTTTATTTGTTTAGTGTAGTGGTGTTACCATTGCTTCTATATTATTTAAATCTTTTGCGACGCTTATACAAGAAAATATGTTGTCTATTTTTGCTGTAAATGTTATTCCTGTGTTTTAACTTTGTACGGCTTTTAATTTAATTTTATTTATTAAATTTTTTTTTATCTGTATACTTGGTATTGTTTGCTTTTTAATGTTATTAGGTAAAGTCTAATATCACCTAAATGTGTGAACAGACATTAAATGAAAAATTGATTGATTGATATGTTTTTAGGCTCTAGAGGTTCTCTGTATATATAACTTATAAGTTGTGAGTGCGTGTGTGTGTAGGTATGCTTTTGTATGAGCGTGCATATGAAGCACGGTGATCTTGTCTGCAAACACAAGACGAATTCCGAGTTATACAAATACCCAATTTATTATATTATTATATACTAATACAGCACATTATTTTATTATCTTTTTTTTTTAAAATCCTTAAATATACGACATTCAATACAAAACTCACTCGAACTCCCAAAAATTTTGGTTAAAAAAATATTGCTAATATATATTGATTTAAATCAAAAGTGTTCCAGTTTCTCATTTTCAATGCATACATTCATAAAAGAAAACGAGTAAGGCAAAAATGACCATAGCAACAAAGCATCACCAACCATCATTAAAACAATGTATCAACTTCATTAGCGATCATAATAAAAACAGAAAATGTATCAATAACCATGATTGATCACACAGGAATAATAATTACATTTCTATATTGTGCCAACCGACTATGACTTTGGAGTCTGCTTTTGGTGCACACACACACAACTTTATCCCCAGTGTGTAAGCAAGCTTAGTCAGTCATTGTGTATAGGGTCCAGTGGCCGGCAAGCCAGCTTTGCCACAGGCTGTACACTGATTTGGGTGCAGGCCTCAGCGGGCTTTAGCTACACTGGGTGACATGCACGGACATTCACACACACATTTACTCCTGCTTTTCACCACCATAATGTACAGACACAATGCCTTGTGGAGTGTAGGAGGGTTACTAGGACGAAAACACAACAGGTTACCAGGCGCCTAAAATACAACGGCCCCAAGTTGTCTAGAAAAAAAAAGTGCTACAAAATGTTTCAATTCCTCCGCACTAACTATTTTTGCTTCTGGGCAACCTTTTGCCATAAGCGAGCGCTTTTAAAATGGCGCAGCACATGTTGACTGCACAACAGCCAATCAAAGTGAAGTTGGCTGAAAGTGAAAGTAACTAACAATCCGCAGGCATAGGGTTGCTCAGGCTTTCTGCCAAAATAGTTACGTAGGATTACGCTCTGCCTAAGCAACTCGGGGCTGGTTACTAAGCCTAACATACATCAGGAAACTAAGCCGAAAATACAACAGCTTAGATGACTGATGAATTCTGTGAAACTTGGAGTTACAAATAAATAAATAAATAATCATTGGAAGAACTGAAGAGAACTTAAGCTAAGATAAATAAATAATCATTGGAAGAACTGAAAAGAACTTAAGCTAAGATAAATAAATAATCATTGGAAGAACTGAAGAGAACTTAAGCTAAGATAAATAGTGTGACATGTTTGGTCCTAAGCACTTCTAACAAAAATCTTCATCTTAAACAAAATTCAGGTTTATCCACCTTTCATCAAATCATAATAATAATAATAATAATAATAATAATAATAATAATTATTATTATTATTATTTATTATTATATCCTCTGCTTATCTTGGCATATTATTTATTTTATTTTCTCTCTTAAAGCTGATATTATTATTATTATATATTCACAAAAAACTGTACAACATTTGATAAAGAACCAAAATGATAAAACCTAACACAATATTTTGACTATTCCTTCACCATTGCAACAACTGTACAATGCTGGCACCTTTATCAGATAAATGTCTTTCTTGCATTCAAAATATAAAATTTTAAAAATCCAAAGGAAAAAGGGTCACAACAGTGAATTTTGAAAATATTTGTGAGATATTAATTGTGATATCATAATTTTTTTTGTTCTGAACATGGAAATATGAGAAAAATTAAAAAGCATTACAAATCAACAACACTTTTTCATATATATATATTTGTGTTAGGGAAGTCCACAAAAATTGTTAAAAAAATTTTTTGGGATACTTTATGGTCCATTTTTATTGGGAAATTCCCCTATAAACCCCACCTATCTAATATTAGATGTGTTTTTGACATTTTTAAAATGTTGCAATTTTGCTGGGGGACCAAACCGAAGAACCCGGAGAAAATCCTCCAAGACGCTGCCCAGGTCAAAAATATATAATGTTCGGAGAAACCTAATGCCCAGATTCTGGATCAATCCCATACCTGTCAGGCGCCATTGGTTTCTGGCCTGTGGCCAAGTCAAATTAGTCTCGCCTCAGACCACTCGGCCACAAGGCTCGCTTGATGACTGCCAAACAAAAAATTGAACATCAAAACGTAAGCACCACATTCAAGAAATGCCTCCCCTCTCCCTCCACTCACACGCCTTTTACCATGTAGAGAAAAAGCAAGTAAAGACAATACACTGTGGCCTGGATGCCTAACCATTGGCATGATTTCACTACAATGGGCTGTCAACAATGGGTGGCAAGCAATAGTGTAGTGGTCTGGGCACACGCTACCCATGTTTGATATTAAGCAACGTTGGGATGAGGGGAGGGAGTGGGGGGGGGGGGGTTGTACTTCGATGGATGCTTGTAAGACAACCACCAAACCACACAAAAAGATGGAAACATGCACCACAAACCCCACTCCACACAGCTGTCAATGGGTGCCTGGATCTGTGTTTGAAGTGGGGCGGTAAAGGAGATAGGCACCGCCCTCATTAAGATGGCCTAAAGAAAAGGAGGTCCTAACGTTTCCATCCCCAAAGACCCGAAAGGTTCTCGGGGAACTTTTTTTAACCTAAGTGCAAAATAACAAAAGTGGATGCAGTTATCCTGATTTTCCAAAAGAAAAATTAATTCAGTCTTCCTCAGAATAGTGATTTAACTCTTAAGTTCAACTGAAGAAAAACTGAGTATATAGCACCCTGTATTATTATTATTATTATCATCATGACTATTTTAAACTAACCTTCAGAGTTTGTGCAAGTGTAAATTTAAGTGGTGTTAGCAAACTGTAGCAATGTTAAATAATAGAATAATACAATAATATAACTAATGGACACACTATTTACTCCGATATATATATATATATATATATATATATATATATATATATATATATATATATATATATATATATATATATATATATATATATATATATATGTATGTATATATATATCTTACTAACTTTTCTTCTACTCGCAAAGAAGAAACTGTTTTGGCTTGCCTTCATATTGGGCATACTTATACCACCCTAGTTGCCTTTTGAAAGGAGAAGAACAAATGTGGGGCTTCCCATGTGACAAATCCTTTCCCGTCCGCCATTTTATGCCTGATTGTGCTGATCTGATTGATGAGAGGGAAAAATATTTTGATCAGATAACTTTTAATGAGGTTTTTACATTTGCAAGGGTCAAAACCTGTTTACATTTTTACAAGATGTTGGTTTATTTTATCGCATATAAGTCATTTCATCTTGTTTATAACATACTTGGTTCAATTTAATCAGGATTACTAGTTTTATGTCCATCTTTTTGTCATTTTTTGCTTAGCATAGTTTTGGTACCCAGCTAGCCTATTGACCAGTGACGTAGGCTTGTTATGATTGACATAGAACTTTTACTCTCTGATGACGTAATCTTATATCACCCTCCATACCATTTATAAGACTACAGAGGTATGGTGACTGCCAGAAATGTCAACTGGTCTGCCAGATTAGTGAGTCAGCCAGTGTTATTTACCCCTTAGCATTTCTCACTAGACCCTCAAAAGCTTGGACTATAACACAGTGTGTGAATACATAAAGCTTGAAAGTATCATTGAACATAGAATCTAACAACGGGTGGATGGACTGCAAAGCAGCAAAAGAGGTGGCCATTTTGGGCCAGTGAGCAACAAGGTGTAGTCATCCCAAAGGATTTTTTTACTGATATTTGGTGACCGGCAGAGTGCTCTCAGTGCCTCTGATATCTCTCTCTATGTCTGCATATATGTGTGTTTGTGTTCTTATAATTAGGACTATTCTGTCCCCCCTTTCTCTCTCTTTCTCTCTCTCTCTCTGACTATGCAAATATAAAAATAAAAAAAGAGAAATTGCTAAAGGGAGGTAAGTTTTGAAGCGGCAGTGGTGCAATGTCCAAGCACCATGTGACAGGTTCCATATCGCATGGTATTTGCATCCCATGTTCTCTATAAACTTCAAATGATCCTGAAATCTGTAGCCTTGTATTTGGCAATACAACTGGTTGTAGTGCGCAAAATAGTTGATCTTTTAAACACAGGCAGTGTATAAAAGTTTTGGATGCATAACCACAAGGCAAGATCACTGAACACTTAGGTAATACATTCATTCTGTGCTGCAAATATTATCAAGAAATATACTATAATGATGCTTAAGATAACTGGTACTGTTCTACATCCACAATCCATGCTCGGGATAACTGACGGTGGAAGTGATCTTCAATCAGCACAATCTGTTTAGCAATAACTATGTTCGTGTGATTTCCTTATTACATATACCTATGCACCAACTGGTTCATGCAGGCCCCAACTATATGTGCTATAGTTCGCTCGCTCTCTGCATTGAATAAAACATAACGCTTCGTACAGAATTCAAAATGACTTTCACTTGTAGCTGAAACATCTTACTCCAATTTATTATATTGAATATTAATATATTGAATTCAAAAAGTGCTGAAGAAAAAGGGATGATCCTGTGCAATGACAGGTACACAGTGAACAATACATGTGTTCAACATCAATGTCGTATTCAGAGATAGGCTGGATGAACATGTCAAATTGTGTGGAGCGAGAGTGAATCAAAGCAAGGGGTGCTGACATTCTCAGTGTCAGTGTTTTCTTGATGTATTGTAATAATAATAATAGACTTAATCCTACACTAGTGGTACTTTTGATTCACTGCCATGCCACTCAATTCCCCATCATACAGATACACAGCCTTAGGATGGAGAAAAAGGTCACCCACTGCAGAAAAATTCACAGTATTGAAGGAATATTTTTACTGTAAGACTAGGGACAGTGTACTACTACAAGCGATCAAGATTTCTTGTAAAAGATAATAAAGTTGTCTTCTTATCTTAAAGATGTCACAAAAAAGGAAAAAAAATTGATTGGCTGTGGAATATCTGCTAACAGGAACTGCCACATTGCTGGATACCTGACTAACATGTCACAATAGTAAAGAACAAGGTCATAGGTCAGAACAGCACTTAAACAACGCTCAACTTACATGTGACGTTGTCAGCCGGCATTGCCAAAAGCAACTTTTGTACAGTCATCGGTGTGAGTAGCAATCCTTTGATCAGAGAAATCTGCTTTTGTCCTTGAAGCCCACACACAACGCTGTCAACACTGCCTGAGCTTGGTGAGATGAACATTTCTGGTTGTGAAAACATCAGATGTAGGATACTGAACAACAAAACTTGATGATAAAGCTGACTGGTGACAGAAGTGCCAGGTGATGGTGGGGTAACGCTGTTAACTGCACAACACCTTTGTGAGATGCAACTGGTGACTGGGTGCATGCCGCTTGTCTGCAGAGGGTCCCACTGTGTGTGCAGACGGACTGCATAGCTGTGGCCAGTGCTGCAAAGTCTCATCCATGTTCAAATGAGTGACTGCTGCTGTAGGTCAGACCAACATCACTGCCCTGAAAACACACAATACTACTGTTGGTAACATTGGCAAAACACACAATACTACTGCAAGGAGGTAGAAGAAGAGGGAGACCGAAAAAGAGGTGGGAGGACAACATTCGAGAATGGACTGGTTTGACACTGAGCGAAGCCATCGGGGCTGCTGAGGACAGAGAAAGATGGAGTATGCTGGTTAAACGATCATCTGTGGTGCCCCTACGACCTCCGGGTTACGGGACAGGATAGGATAGGTTAGGACTACTGTTGGTAACATTGGTAAAACACACAATACTACTGTTGGTAACATTGGTAAAACACACAATACTACTGTTGGTAACATTGGTAAAAACACAATACTACTATTGGTAATATTGGTAAAACTCACAATACTACTGTTGGTAACATTGGTAAAACACAATACTACTGTTGGTAACATTGGTAAAACACACAATACTACTGTTGGTAACATTGGTAAAAAACAATACTACTATTGGTAATATTGGTAAAACACACAATACTACTGTTGGTAACATTGGTAAAACACACAATACTACTGTTGGTAACATTGGTACAACACACAATACTAATGTTAGTAAAATTGGTAAAACACTTACTACTGTTGATAACATAGGTAAAACACAAACACAAACACACACACAGACATACACGCACACACACAGACAGTGACAAAGTGTTCCTACGCACTGTTAGCATATATTACAAGTGTGTGTAGTGTCAGCTGCCAGAGGTAATGCGCATGGCTACCAGCGCTTTCAAGATACAGTTGAAAGTACCGCTGAGTAGCGTGAACAGGATATATCGTAATATCGCCAAGATAATAACTTGAGCTATGAGCGGGCGAAGCCACTTGCGAAATCACGGAAAAAGCGCAATTTGACTGCAGTGAACTCATGAAAATAGAAAAATGTAAGTTTCGTCTCCTCTAGGGGACGAATTAGGTCAAACTGTATTAGTTTCTAGGTCAACTGTCTTTTACAAACCGTTTGAGAATGTTTTTGAACCGTTTGTTGACGCCGGATAGTGTCCTCACTTGGTTTCATGCAATTTAAGAATCCAACAAGGCAATTGGGTTTTTGAGACGGAAAGAGCGGAAAGTTGTAGAGCAACATTCTGTATATATTTACAGTGAAATTGCGCTTTTTCCGTGATTTCGCAGGTAGCTTCGTCCGCTCGTAGCGGACACAAGTTATTATCTTGGTGATATTACGATATATCCTGTTCACGCTAAGCAGCGAAGATTAGAGGTTATCTTGAGTGCGCTGGTACCTTGGTGCAATGGGTGGCTGCCATCATCATCATCATCATCATCATCATCATCATCATCATCATCATCATCATGAGGTAATGCACATGGCTACCAGCGCTTTCAAGATACAGTTGAAAGTACCGCTGAGTAGCGTGAACAGAATATATCGTAATATCGCCAAGATAATATCTTGAGTCCGCTATGAGCGGATCAGGCTACTTGCGAAATCACGGAAAAAGCGCAATTTGACTGCAGTGAACTCATGAAAATAGAAAAATGTAAGTTTCATCTCCTCTAGGGCACGGATTAGGTCAAACTGTATTAGTTTCTAGGTCAACTGTCTTTTACGAACCGTTTGACAATGTTTTTGAACCGTTTGTTGACGCCGGATAGTGTCCTCACTTGGTTTCATGCAATTTAAGAATCCAACAAGGCAATTGGGTTTTTGAGACGGAAAGAGCGGAATGTTGTAGAGCAACATTCTGTATATATTTACAGTGAAATTGCGCTTTTTCCGTGATTTCGCAGGTAGCAGCGGACTCAAGTTATTATCTTGGCGATATTACGATATATCCTGTTCACGCTACGCAGCGAAGATTAGAGGTGTATCTTGAGTGCGCTGGTACCTTGGTGCAATGGGTGTCATCATCATCATCATCATCATCATCATCATCATCATCACCATCATCATCACCATCATCATCACCATCATCATCACCACCAATGCCACCCAAAAGCATGATGAGACTTAATTGGATACATAGTCTCCTGTTTTGAGAAGAAAAAAAAAAGGTTGTAAAAAAATTAATAATATAAATAGTGTGTATAGTGTGTAAATTAAATCTCAAATAACAAACATTATTTGTAACCATTTTGGCTGTGTAGAATGCTGTATCACAAATCCTAATAATAATAATAATAATAATAATAATAATAATAATAATAATAATAATAATAATAATAATAATAATAACAACACTACTACTACTACTACTACTACTAGTACTACTACTAATAATAATTACAACAATAATACAATTTTAAAAAATAATAAGAAGAAAATTATGAATAAATTTTGACGGACTTAGTAAACCTTATTGTTTTACGCTCATATTGATATTCACTGTGCTTGAAAGAAAGTGGTCTAAGGGGAGACAATTTAAAAAAAAAAGCAAAAAAAAAAGCAATCTAGCACCACACACACACTGACTGTACTGACTGGGACATTAAATTGCAGTTACAGTGACTCGGAGGTTGAGATCAAAATTGCAACAACAAAAAAGTGATGGACCAACTCGCTGACAAACAGACTGCCACACAATCAGATTGATTGGCTGACAAACAGACAGACCAACTAACATACACTTGGCTTGTTCAGATTCCTTACTATTTCAAAATATTTCCTGATATTATCTGGAAATATAAAAAGGAACTAAACCCTACAGGTATTTATAGTCAGTATCTCAATACACACAAGCCTGCATCATCTTCTTCAGGATACCAGACATGCCTACCCCAAATTTGAAATTCTAGTATTGGTTTTTACCAAAATGTCAAATTTGAAGACAAATTTCAAGAACAATGCTTCCTGGCATGATACATGGGAACTTCTCTGCAAACTTTCATGCTTGACCGATCCGCTCGATTCACTATCTTTTCTTTGACGCCATCGTCAAAAGGCTCATGCACACTTGACTTTCTAGCGAAACGCTTCCGGCATCGAGCGACCATAAAATCCACAGCTAAGCTTAAAGGCGATAGTATTTTGATATCTGGAACACTGTTTCTTTCACAACTTTGATTTTCCGTATCATAAAAAAATATATGTTGTATGTTCCGTAACGGCTTCTAATTTTTCTTAACTTTCAGACAACAAAAAAAAAGGAAATTCCGTTAGATATGTTTAAGCATGTGTGGGATAGCGTGGATACTCAGCCTACAAACAACAAACTCCTCCAATTGGCATGCATGCATACAAACCACACAACAGTAATCACTAGATAGAAGTGGTAAACATTACCTTGTATGATCCTGGCAGAACTCTTGGGTGATGTGTGCAGTTTATAACGAGGCACCAGCACCCTCTGCTTGCTGCTGGCTCAGGCTGCTCCACACCTCCCCTGTTGTGAACTGCATCCACTTTCAGGCAGACAGCACTGGGTGTAGAAGCTGCCAGGTGGAAGGTGGTCATCTGATGGAGCATGCATAAGCAGACGCAATTTCATAATTGTTTCCAGGGAGGTGAATGGAGCCCCTGTCCATGAAGAGAGACTGGAAATGAGGCCAACACCATAAACAGTCGATTGGTTGTAGGCGTACGGCAGAAGAGGCAGCAGTCCAGTGTTGATGGTGGTTCCATCCATTGCCTCTGGGCATCTTGATTCAATGCGATGTGCTAATGCTGTCAATCAGGTATCACAAGCTGGCAGCACGGTCTGCCAATGCAGCTGTCCATGGGCATGCCAGCATGTGCAGATGGCAAAGCTCTCAGCCCACCATGATGAACCTCAACAAATTGTGAGGCACGTTGGCTGCAGTCAGAAATGAGCACAGCAAATGTCAGACTTGCTGTTAGCTCAGCTGATGAAATGCGAGTTGCCAAGCCCATTGTAAAGTGTCCTATACACTGGTATGCTTTTCAGACCACAGAACCGCACAAAAACAGGCAAACCTTGATCAGGCTTACAAGTTTAAACTGACCACAAACGCGGTCAACAAACTGTTTGAAATGTTCTTAAACTTTGAAGGTCCAGAGCTGCAGCAAGTGTGGGAAGAGTTTGTAGCTTTGTTCACACCGTTACTGATAAATGTCACACTGACACACAGGTCACCGCAAGGACTGCCACAGCTATTTCCAGTGTAGCTGTCAGCAAACACCAGTCACAAGTTACAGATCATCATCATTGAAGCATAAAGTTTGTTCCCCCAATTTGGTCACATACCTTCAGTTTCACAGTTGAACACTGAAGTCAACGGCGATCTGTGTCAACATGCGTTGTCAACAATTCTATCACTACCACAATATCATGGACAATGGGAGCTGTTTTAAATCACACGGTCACACATGTCAACTTTAGTCCACTACAACCACAAAGTTTATCATCATCATACAGGGGTCAAGCCAGGACCACACATCAAAGTCAACAAAAATCACCACACTGGACACTCCACCAGCACTGTAACTTGCACTTCTTTTTACTTCACACAAGTGGGGGAAATTGTCAAAACTTATTGTTTTTTGTTTATAACAATTAACACAGCATTCAAACTATTGCTGAAGTGTTCCATCATGAAGCAGCCAAAATGTCCCAAAAACTGTACGGTTTGAAGTTTTCTTTCACAAAATAAAGTTAAAAGTTCTTGTCACCAACAATAGATTTGCAAGGTAGACTATAGAAACTTCACGTATAATGTTACTTTTGGAACATCAGCCTTCATAAGTTCATCCACTTTTTTTTTAAAACCAAGTGTCTGGAATTTGAATAGGGTTTGTTATGAACTATCATAAATCCCAATGTTCTTCTCTTCAGTGTCACTTTCCTGATGATGCACATCCCTGGAAACTTCCAGAGAGATGAAAACAAAAAATACAACAATCAAACACTCGTCACATAAGTTTATTCCTCAATTCAAACTACAATAAATGAATAATACCCAAAGGAAACAGTGAGGTTGATCGTGCTGGTGAGTAACACTGACAGCCTATCAGCCACACTACATAATTTTATATGATCAAAAACACTATCATACTAAACAATATTTATATTTATCTAATACAAACACATCATTAATGTCTTCTTTCTCCCTTCCCAAAACAACAAAACTAAACATACAAATAGCTTTAATCTAGCAAACTAAACATTGCAAAACATATTTAATTTACCTAAATAAAACGTTCCATTCAGGTTTTAAAAAAATAAATGTGTGTACCCAAACCAAAATAATGCTACGTTAGTACATGATATGGGTTACATATAATGGCAAAAAATATAATTAGTAAACAAAACAATATATAATCATTATCATCTCATTACATTGTTGCTCTCATTTCATCAAGCAAGATCAGAATTAGGGAGAAATGACACACCCAATTTGAAGAGTTATAGCAAAGCAAGCTCATTGTGACTGTAAATGTCTCCTACATGATTTTATACCCATCCCTACTGTAAATGTCTCCTACATGATTGTATACCCATCCCTACTGTAAATGTCTCCTACATGATTTTATACCCATCCCTACTGTAAATGTCTCCTACATGATTTTATACCCATTCCTACTCTCTCTGCCTATTCTTCAACACTTAAAAATTAAGACATAAATTACTAATAAGAAAAGAAAAAAAATATTGTACTGGGCGAAATGTCAAATAATAAAAGAAACATGGTCCTGACTCGGCTCTTAGCAGTCCGCTGGACCCTATAAACAATGACTATCTATCTATCTAATAAAAGTCTAAACTTTGTGGGAAGTTTGGAATCTTATTGTTTTTTCAGTAAAATTTATATATAATAATATATAATGTAGTTTTAAAAAGTCCAAATTTCTCTCTCTCTCTCTCTCTCGTCTCTCTCTACATATTACATTTGATATATATCTATTATATTATATATACTGAAAAATTAATAAGACTACAATCTTCCCACGAAGTTTCTTTTATTACTTGACGTTTTCCCCAATACAGGGCTTCCAATATATCCTGCACATTCCAGAGTAAACTACAGGTTTTTGTCAGAAACATCGATGTCAGAGTTTCCAGGAAGAACCCTGCATCGACATACAGAAAAATACCAAATAATGTCTCTATGTTGTCCAGGAGGTGCTACTCCTATATAAATATATACACACACACATTGTCCAACTATACGCAATGCAATGAATGTATAACATAGTCAACCATTAGCTTTAAATAGGACTAATGAAACAACAGTAATATCAAACATTTCTGTACACATAACATACTGCACTATATGCACACAACATACTTCACCATGTACACAAAACTGTGTGCAGCAATCACATCACATAATGTGCAAAACTTCCATTATTTACATAACTAATCTGTAATCATTGTTCATCGTTGCACAACAATAAAAATGTCTTAATTTTTTTCGCTCATTTTATTTATCATTTACATAATTATATATTTATCAAGTAAATAAATAAATAACAAATAAACAAAAAATGTTTTAAAACAAAGAAAGTAAGGTTACGTTGCAAGAGTTTAAAAAAGAAGGAAAGCTGTACAGCTAATCTGCTAGTGTTACAATAATGTGACATGATTCTCAACACAACTGTACTTTGCCTTCATTCATTGAAATAACCACAACCAATCACCTGCAGTTGAGAGCGACTCAAATCACAATGCATTTTCATTCCATTATCTCGCACTGAAACAACTTTCTTTGAAGAACATAATGTACTGTTCATTTTAATTTTAGCTCATGATATTTGATCCTAAATTATATTCCTTCTTGGTCAACGTCAAAGAGGATGGTGCATAATATTTATAGCAAATGATATATATAACTTTATCTGTGGATACCTGCATTATACAAGACTATGTCGTCGTCATCATCATCAAATATAACGGATTTTACTAATTTTAGTGTTATTTTCTGACTAAAACAGCACTGTTGAAAGCTATATATTGCATCAATTGAGAGAAGAAAAAAAAAGATACAAAAATCTCTATAAATGTTAAGTTCAATAACTTATGTACAACTACACAAAACTTATTGGAAAATATACAGTCTAGATTGTTGAACACCTTTAGCAACTTCACTGACGCTTGTAGTTTTGAACGCTGGTGTGCTGCAGCAGACAATGTTCCACTGTACACCACAGGTGGCCACCTTTAAACACCAGTTGTTCTCTGTTCACACTCGTTTCTTAACTGACAATTATGCTGCACACCTGACGCTCAAACTAGTTACAAATAAATTCATGAATTGATTTAAAAACATAGTGATCAAGTAAACTAACGTAGCAGTAGATTATTGAGCTTACTGCTAATATAGTAATTATGGTACTAATAATAAATCAGCTCTTAACTTCATTCATATAGTTATAGTTATATGTTATGTGTTATACAGCACAGATGAGTAACTAATAAAGAATATTATGAGTTTTGTCTGTATTTGCTAATCTTATACTTAATAACAAGGTATCGGTGATAAAAATGTTGATTGATAAATGTAAAATAATTTGTGTTGACAATATTTTTAAACTTAACTTACACAGGTGCATTACTGGCACTGTGCTGTTTTCAAGGGATGGCCAGTGTCAGATTAACGGTGACTTAATCAGTTATTCACAGGGTTTTGTGACGGTGATTTTGAAGTCAGTCAGTCACAGAGTTTGGTGACTTTAATGTCCCTTACTCACATGGTAATTTAGAGCTCAGTTAGTTACAGGGTTTGGAAACAACCCATCCAGTGTTTGGAAACAACCTATCCAGTGTTTGGAAACAACCTATCCAGGGTTTGGAAACAACCTATCTGTTCTGAGGAACAACCCACTTCTGTGCCAGCTCAACTTTCACGTACGTTTTAACTTGTCTTTCTCTTTGAGTTTTTCTCGCAAGTCCACAACACCAGTAGGTAATATTCTGTCTCTACTTCGCCGAGGAGCATCGATTCGTGAGTGACCTGACCTTCTTGTGTCTGAAGATAAGGGACGATAGGACCTGCGGTTGCCAGCAGGGGACATTCGGTGCTCTGGCCTCCTTCTGCCAGGCGAAATCTGACCAACTCTCTCACCCAAAGGTAAAAGCTTGCTAGGGGACTGTCGCTGATTTGAATTTTGACTGCTGGATGAATGCGAGCGATTTGACCTTCTGTTGCTAGGTGATGGCAGACGATCTGACCTTCGGTTGAGGGGTGATGATAGGCGATTTGTTCTCTGGTGGCTGGGAGAAATCTGATGACCTGTCCTGTGGTTGTTCGGTGAGGCTGGATAACCAGATCTTGGATGGCTGAGCGAGTCTTGGCTGGATGACTCTTCACTATCTGAACTGTGGTCACCTGGCCGTGACGGGTCTGACCTTTTTGCTGGAGAGAGTGGACGATATGCCCTTCTATTGCTAGGTGACACAAGACCGCCTGATCTTTTGTTGCTAGGTGACACAAGACCACCTGACCTTTTGTTGCTAGGTGACACAGGACCACTTGGCCTTTTGTTGCTAGGGGATAGCGGACGATGGGACCTTGAGTAAGTAGGTGACAGCGGATGATCCAACCTACGATTGCTAGGTGAAGTCTGAGGCGTAGCTCTATTGCCTTTCACTTTGTCACGACTGGCATCTCTCCAAGGTCTGGGCGGCGATCTAGCCCCACCTCTAGCCTCCCTGCCACTTTGCTTCTCACTGCTTGTCAGTCTTGATTCAGGTCTGTGATCATTACCTGCCCGTCTGTTTCTGGCACTGTCCACTTCAGACCTTCCCGTAGATCTGTCCTCTTCTGTGGACCTGCTTTTAGCTCTGGTGGTGTTGTCAACGTAGCTCCTGTTCTGCCTGCTCTGAGGCCCACCCCTGCTTTCTATGGGATAATGCCTGCCAAAGTCTCTGCCACGAAACCCCCGCCCACCTCTGCCTGCACGCTGCTCTTCTGTGGATCTGGATGGAGATCGGGCTGTGTCTCTGTCATCCCTGCCAGCCAGTCTTCTCCCATTTCCTGCACGGTCGTCAATTTCTCTGTTGCTTCTGCGATACAATCTTGTTCTAGGGTGAATTTGTGTCAATGATGTGGGCTCTGTCCTCATGGGTCTCCTGACAGCCGCATCTTGTCCCTGGCTGAACGGAGGCTGCCCTCTTCTCGCTGCTCTGGCCTCAACCTCAGTCAGCTCACTCTCTCCTTTCCGCCGCCTGCTCCCATGCTCGTTAGACGCAGACGACTCAGAATCAGACTCTGACTGGGATGGGGAATCTGACCCCGGATGTGCAGCTTTTCTATCATCCTGCTGGCGTCTGCTCAGGGCATTTTCTTCCCTGTCAGTCCTAGCTAAATCTCTGACACTGGTAGGGCCTTGTTTACTCCACAGTTCAATGGCTTTCAGTGATTCGGGATCCAACCTAACAGACCTGCCTGACTCTTTGGCATTCTTACTCTTGGGAGGTTGATCTTCAGAGGAATCGGAGTCAGATTCAACCACCACCACCTCATGGTGGCGCTTGTCTGGCCGCCTACCTGTACCTGTAGAACTGGTTTTCCCTGCAGCAGCTGAGTCTTGCCCTCTTTGCTTTGGGTTGTTTGCTTCATTGTTGGTTTTGAGTCCTCTACTGGACTTATCAGTCAATTTGTTCTCATTCTTCTCTGTGGAAGTCTCGTCTTGATCTTCTGCTGCTTTTCTGCTGGCTGTTGGGGAATGTTCCGCTGCTTTTCCCCCTGAAGCATCTGCCTTGGGCCTGTAGGGCTGCACCCGGATTACCCTGGTTCCTGAATCCGACTTCTTCTCCTCTACATTCGCCTTCTGTGCCCCTTCTTTCTTTACATCCTCCTGTTGCTTTATGACTGTATCTAACTTCCCATCACCCTCTCTTGGTGATGCACCTCTTGACATAGCAGCAGATTTCACAACAGGAGAGGAGGCCTTGGCTTGCATGACGTCAGCGTAGGATGTGTAGGTCACAGGTGGGTCTTTAATCATGCGTGGGTCAATCTTACGTGCCTTCACTCTGACCCTACGAACCTCCTGGCCCTCAGAATCCAGTTTGCGTTTCTCAGCAACTTTCTCTTCTTCACTCTTGTGTTTCTTCCTTTCATCGTCTTTGTCTGTGTGCTTGTCCTCTGCCTTGCTGTGCTTGTCCTCTGGGTCTTTGACACTTACAGTGTGATGGCCAGCTTTACAATCAAGCACAGCTGTTGCATTTGAGTTGTCAGTGTCGTTAGTGTTTTTCACTTCGTACTCTGACCTACGCTTGATTTTTATTATTCTAGATTGAGGCTGATTGTCCATTTTGCTGTCAGTCACACATTCCTCATCAATAATGTTTTGGCCATGCTCTGTGCTGCTTTTCTCTGCTGTTTCAGTGACTGCTGTCTTACAACCTGCAACCTGCTGGATTGCTTCATCTTCTGAATCATGACTGTTATGTTCATCAACATTTTTACCCACAGACGTTCCTTGTTGCATCTTGCCGACTTGTCTTGTCTGGTCTCCATCGCCGTGTAATAATGGTGATTTGGGCAAACGGTCACAATCCTGTTTAGACTGATGCAGTTCTTGCTCGGCCTTCTGGGATTGCTTCTCTCTTCTTTTATAGTCAGCAGTTTGTTGTTGATCTGAAGCTCTGTCTGTTTCAGCCTCAATAGAGGATCTCCATATTGTACCACCTTCCAGTTGACCTGTATTACCCATTGGTTGCTTTGATTTCTTATGCCATCTTGTATCAGATGACTTGTCGTTCTGTTTAGGTACTTCCTTGATTTCAATCAATTTTTTACCACTTGGTGCACTTGTCAAGGCTTCACTCTCCACTGTAGAACATGCAGGAGTTTTGTCACAGCCCTCTGTTGGTCCCTCAAAGGCTAACTTGGAGTCTCTGTTAAGTGTTTTGGAGACAGAAATTATGTCGTCGGAATCATGAACACTTTCACTTGCATGAACCCTGTCACCTGATTTTTCTCTTGCAGGAGATTGCAGAGGTTTTACTGAATCACTGATCACTTTGTTGTCAATGGCAGATTCTTTCAAATCCTCTTTGCATTCTTTTGGCAAGTCAGGGATTTGTGGAGCTTGGTCTTGGGACTTGGAACTTTGGGGAGAAGGTTGTAAAACTTGGGATGGGGGGCTTTGGCCAGTGGATTCTGACACTTGGTCCTGAGAAGACTGAGGAAGCAGGTCCACTGCCTTGGGCGTTTGGCAGACCTGTTGACTAGTGTTCTCAGCTTGATCTTTCTCAATCAAGCCTACCCGTGCTTCAGAATGGCAAGGGTGTGGAGATTCAGGAGAATTAGACCCTGGATGGACTTTGGAGGCTTTTAGTTCTAGTTCTTCAGAGGAGCAAGATGTGAGAGGATTTAAAACTTGTTCCGCTGGCAGAGATACTGTAGAACTAGAGGTGATCTCTGTTGGCAAATCACTGGTAGTGTTCCCTTTCTCAGCGTCGGCCAACTCAAAGACCGTTGGCTCTAGTTTGCGTGTACGTGACTTGATAGTAAAACTGACAATTCTGGTTTCAGTTTCAGAATCGGAGCTGTGTTTATTTTCGTCCTTCCCCTCACCCACTGCAACAGCAGATTTTTCAGGGAATTCTGACTCTTGGCTCCCCAGTTCATTACAACTGTCCACATTTTTAACCACCTTGCGCGATCTTACTCTTATCCTCCTAGTTTTACTTTTCATGTCATCCTGTTCATTGACGACGTCAACACTGTCAGGTTTATTCATACAATCACTTGGTTGGCTAAAGCTATCTGCATTAACAACACCATTATTGTTAGAATTTGGTTGCTGGACATTATGATAATCACTTTCATTCTGTCTAGCCACAGAAGACACTTTTTTCCTCTTGGGTTTAACACGCAATCTGTCCGATTCATCATCTACAATCTCCCCTTCCGACAGTTCAGATGCACTTCTTTCAGACTGGAAATCTGAAACATCACTTCCATCAGCATCTGAATATACCACATCTGAAGCATCTCCTTCTTTGTGTATTGTGTCTGAGGTTCCTCTATCTGAATGTTCTGCCTCTGAATAATCTTCCTCATACTGTTCTGATTCACTATGTGGGGCAGAACTTCCAGATGGTTTTGAAGTTTCAGCTCTTCCACGACTGTCTCCTGTGGAATCTAAAGCAATTGCCTGAAGCTTGATAAGCAGACCGTGCAGCCAAGATGAGAACGGATCGGCATTGTCACCTAAAAACAGAGTAAGATCTTCAGTCATCTGCTCCTGGCTTTTGTCGTTTAATACCATTACCATTATATAGTCTGGAAGTTCTTCGTAAACGTCATTTCCTAATTCCGCAAGCTTCACTTTAATAGCTGTGCGGATTTTTAACGATACCTCGTGAGAAAACTTCATGTTTGCAGTTTGCTTGCCACCTTTCAATTCACACGATTTTAATAATTACGTGTTGATGGACAGAAGAGGACAGCTTCTTGCAGATGCCGGAAGCACGAAGTTAATTTATGTGGAAAGAGTGAATGCCCTTGTTTGTACTTCCGTTTTTTGTTGAGAGTGAAAATACACGTGTATTGTGTAAGAAGTTTTAGAGCGAAAATCATAATTATCATGGCAAATTTAGACGATATGTTGATGCAGCTGCACCCAGAGCCAGACGACTTTGACCCAGAAGTCGATCGCGAAGACGGTGAGCCATAAAATGTAGTTTTTAATTCAAGTGCTATCTCTGTAGGCCTATTTTATGTTCAGTCATGGGAGTTGGGACTATGTTAGCTTCCCTAGTTTCATACATAGCATAGCATAGCATAGCATAGTTCGGCATGCAGGCTAAAAAGCCGTTGGCCTTCATAATCGATCTTAATGAGGGTCCTAAGACCCCCCCCCTCTCCCTCCCCGGGCCTCAGTGCTTACCATTTTTTTAGAATTTGTTAGACTCCAATTTGGTGGAGTAGAGTGGCGCCTTAAATAACTTGTCCAGACTATTCTTGAACACATTAAGTGATCCAGCATCCACAGCCTCGGCAGTCAGGTTATTCCAAAGGGTTACCACTCTATTAGTAAAATACTTATTAAATTTGTGAGTATTATTAAAAGTTTTACTTTTAGTAAGTTTAAATTTGTAACCTCGTGTTAAAGTTACCAACTTCATTAAAATTTAAAAGAGAACAAGTGGTTAAAGGATCATACAATTTGTGCACAATTTTAAAAATTTTGATTAAATCACCCCGCTCTTTCCTATACTCTAAACTGGGTAACCTCAGTGATTTCAGTCTCTCCTCGTAGGAGAGTCCTGACATTCAGATTCCCTGAGATTCCACATATATTATATCTTTCAAAGTTTCTGGTGAATCTGCGTTGGACACCCTCGATCAAGTCAGCATGCCTCAAATATGGGCACCAGACGAGGTTAGCGTACTCCAAGATGGGACGTATAAGAACCTTAAAGAGGGGGACCATTATATCCTTGGATTTATTACTTATAGTTCTTACTAGCAGGGCTGATATTTTGTTGGCTTTCATAACAGTACTCTCAATGTGATTCTCAAAGCTGAGCTCTGTATCCACTATCACTCCAAGATCCCTCTCGGCACCAATCGTCTTAATCTTACACATTTCTTTACCATCATTCATAAAATACTCATGCTGGGGATTATTTTCGCCCAGATGCAACAACTTACATTTTTCACTGTAAAATTTAAATAGCCATGCTTCAGTCCATTCAACCAACTTGTCAATGCATCGCTGTATTCTTTCCTTAGACTCCTCACTTTCATCAACTTCTGCATATATATATGCATTTGTGTATTCAGCAAATATCTTTATGTCACACTCAACCTTCTCTGGCATGTCATTTATACAATACTAGTGGTTTTGTACCCTGGCAAGCCAGGGTACACAGGTTCCCATACCCCCCCATATCTCCCCATCCCCCCCCATGATGGCTCACCATACCCCCTTAATACCTCCCCGAAACCACTTGATACCTCCCCATACCCCCTTGATACCTTCTGTACCCCCCTTGTAACCTACCTGTACCCTCCTTGATACTTCCCCGTTGATCGTTTCGCAGGTATGGATGAAAGGAATAGACCTTTCTTCTTTCTTAGGTAGATTTGTGTCCCCGGACACATTGAGCGTATACCATCACCATACCCCCTTATATATACCCGTATCCCCGTTATGCCTACCCATGCCCCTTTAAACATACCCGTAGCACCCTTTTACCTACACGTACCACCCCATCCCGATCCTTGGTAATAATAATAATAATAATAATAATAATAATAATAATAATAATAATAATGATAAATATAGAATAATACAAATAGAAATCATAAAAAACACCAAGGTTTTAAAAAAAAATTGATATAAGATATAATAATAATAATAATAATAATAATAAATAAGTAAAAGTAAAAAGCCTAAATTAAAAAGAAAAATATCCATATTGTAGAGTTAAAAAGTTTAATATAAATAATAATAATAATAATAATAATAATAATAATAATAATAATAATAATAATAATAATAATAAATAAATAAATAAGTTAAAAGTAAAAAGCCTAAATTAAAAAGAAAAATATCCATATTGTAGAGTTAAAAAAAAAAAATAAAAAAAAAATATGGCCCGCGGGAGATTCGAACTTCGGTCTCCTGCACGGAAGGCGAATGTCTTACTAAGTCAGCCACCAAGGCTTGGTATTAAAATCATCAATTTTTTGGTCTATATGGGAAAACATGCTGAAACCTCGAATCGATTTTTAATTAATCAAATTTAATTAGTTAAACACAAAATTTTGTAAGATGGTGACATGAGTGCAAAAGTGTTTTGAATGGAAATAAAACAAAATGTGTGGTATTACAGAACGGCACGTTCTTGACACGGCCGGGTTGAATCGGAAGCGCGCGGAATGAGGCTATTGCAGTTTGTGGACATTTTGTTTATTTATTTATCTCAGAAACGGTTAAATGTTCGGTAAGGAAATGTCGGCTATAACGATTTCGCTGGTTCTGAGCACACAGCATGCCTATCCGTAGCGCCCAGCACCTGCCCAGATCAGCGTCCATACCGGACAAACTTTATAGTAGAGGTGAAGAAGGACTTCCGGCTAAGCAATTTTAGATATAAATAATATTGGCCCCAACATGCTCCCATGAGGGACACAGCTTGTAACACTTATTTTGTCAGAACTGTTAGTGTTACCGTTAACAGTCATGTACTGGGTCCTGTCAGTCAGGAAACTCCTTATCCATGCAAGTGGGCTGCCACTTATGCCATAACCTTTTAGTTTCTGTAAAAGTCTGAGATGTGGAACATTATCCAATGCCTTCCTAAGATCAAGATACATAGCATCGACTGGTGGCCTTCATCCAAGGAGGACATCTAGTAATTTATTGTCACCAACAACTGAGTGACTCATGACCTACCCCTAGAAAAGCCAAACTGGTCATCATGTAGAAGGCCATTCTCGATGAAGTGAGAGCACAGTGCATCTCTAACGAATCCCTCAAATACCTTACAAACAACCGAGGTGAGGCTAACAGGGTGATGATTACGCTGAGAACTTTTGACGTTTTTGTCACCTTTCTTATAGATTGGTTTAACCTCTGCTTCCTTCCACTCATCAGGTATCATGCCATCCCTCATTGTTCCATCAAAAAGTAACTTGAGAGGCAAAGCCAATTCATTCGCTAATTCTTTCAGCATCCGAGGATTAATTTTATCTGGTCCCGGTGACTTGCTAATTTTCAACTGCAACAGGGCCTTAATCATCTGCTCTTCACTAACATGGCATCCAGTTTTAGATTCATATCACAGTCATTTACTAAAACTAGGTCTAAAAGACTTGGTTTCTGCCCTTCACTCCTCCGTGTTGGTTTACTCACCATTTGAAACATATACGCATCCCTAACACATTCAACAAACTGCTGCTCTCTGTTGGAAAATTGAAGTCTCCCATCATGCATATTATATATATATATATATATATATATATATATATATATATATATATATATATATATATATATATATATATATATCTATATATATATATATATATATATATATATATATATATATATATATATATATATATATATATATATATATATATATATATATATATATATGGTCAAAGTGTTTGGATCAGATACCAATAGATCCATTAATTTACCAATATTTTTCTCAGATGAGTTTGGATGTTTGTACACACAACCCAACAGCATGCTTTGACCATTTTTATTCGTAAAATGGCACCGAATGCTTTCTTCAAACGTTAGCCTTATTTAGTTCACCACATGCCTGAGGATACAGGTCTTCTCTAATATATAGTACAACACCCAGCTTTGGGTTTTCATTCATAAAGCACTCAAATCCTGGTATATTATAATCTGCTTCACAAACACCTGATTGATTTTTAGCAATTATTTCAGTAAGAGCAATAAAACTTAACATTCCTTTTCTCTATAAGTATAAGCTGTAATAATTCAATTTTCTTGTTTAAAAAACTGTCCAGATTTGAATACTGGACAGTGCAGTTTTGAACACATTTGACTTTGAGCTTAATACAGTACTACAATTAAAATTCTTAAATCTATGCAATCTTTGTTTTGTGTAAAACTATGTACAGTGTGACAGTCAAGTCAATGTTTTGTATTTGCATCCCCCCTCCCCTTCTCTTCTTTTCCCCTTCCCTGCCCTATGTCTTTGTCCTGCAGCTGATTCCTCTTCAATATCCTTCCCTGCCCTATGTCTTTACCCTGCAGCTGATTCCTCTTCACTATCCTTCCCTGCCCTATGTCTTTACCCTGTAGCTGATTCCTCTTCACTATCCTTCCCTGCCCTATGTCTTTACCCTGTAGCTGATTCATCTTCACTATCCTTCCCTGCCCTATGTCTTTACCCTGTAGCTGATTCCTCTTCAATATCCTTCCCTGCCCTATGTCTTTACCCTATAGCTGATTCCTCTTCAATATCCTTCCCTGCCCTATGTCTTTACCCTGTAGCTGATTCCTCTTCAATATCCTTCCCTGCCCTATGTCTTTACCCTGTAGCTGATTCCTCTTCACTATCCTTCCCTGCCCTATGTCTTTACCCTATAGCTGATTTCTCTTCACTATCCTTCCATGCCCTATGTCTTTACCCTGTAGCTGATTCCTCTTCACTATCCTTCCCTGCCCTATGTCTTTACCCTGTAGCTGATTCCTCTTCACTATCCTTCCCTGCCCTATGTCTTTACCCTATAGCTGATTTCTCTTCACTATCCTTCCATTTCTAATCATCCAGTCCTGTTCCCATGTGTCTTCCTTTTTCTGTTCAAGCTGTTATTTCAGTTCTCTAGGTTTTTGTCTTTGTTTTGGAGTGAAGTCTTCATTAAAGAAAACCCTCTTGTTATGTTCAACCCCTTTGTTCAGGTTGAAAGAACTTCTCAAAATGCTTGATTTTGCTGCCTCATTTTTCTCTTTAAATTGTTAAGTTACCAGGCCACAAAGTTGACAAAATCTTCAAATTCTCATATATGGTAAAGCAGCATTTTAGTTTGACATGGAATAACAAAAAATAACGTGCTTCATAAAATGTGCTTAATAAAATTCAACTTTTTTATTCATTTAAAATTATAGTACCTTTTAGAAGTCAATTCTGGTAGAGACAGAGAGAGAGAGAAAAAAAAGAGAGGGAGAGAGAGAGAGAGAGAGAGAGAGAGAGAGAGAGATTGATAGATTTACATACACACACACAAGTGATTTCAAAGGGGTCACCACTATTCCAATGGGTGACTTAATTCACTTAAGCATTTTGATTTTCTGGTTCATACAACTCTAAAGGCCCCGCCACACATACCGGTTTGAAGGCCGATTCTAGATCGGATTTCGGATCTGTTTCGACTGAAGTGCGATCGGGCCGGACTCCAAAACCGGTAGCACTGCCACACATTTCTGATCAAGTCGACCCGAAACTTCCACACAATGTGCATTGTTTATATTCACTTTCAATAGTGTCAGTGTACACGATCCCCAACCCCGTCCAACAGTTCACAATCCCCATCCAACAGCTCACCATCTAGTCTGAAACCACAGCAGAAATAATGTTTCTACATGCTACAAAAACTATTTAAAAATAAATACGTAATGGAAAACCAAAACAAAACCATACACAACATCGCAGGTTGCATTTCAGGCTCTGAAGTCTTTTATTTCGTCTTTGAAAACTCGTGGGCCTCCTACATAGGTACGTAGTATAGTATATAGTATGTAATTGAGGCCTACGAAAGACGAAACTTCCCAGCCTGTGTTTGCATTTCCACTCACCTGTCATCAGCTTCGTTTGTGCCGCCAAGTTGACAATGAATGCGGGATGCATTCTGATTGGTTGGAAGTTTACAACCGGGGCCGATTTTGCACGGCAGAATAGAACAGGCTCTAATCGCACGATACCGAGCCTATTGCAAATCGGACCGCAGGCAAGTAAGAATTCTGACGTCATCACGTAGCGACCGGGATCGGATCGCAAACAAAATCGTTGCACAATCGGCATGTGTGGCGGAGCCTTAAGACTTGAAGTTGAAGAGCTTAATCTGAAAAGCTTAACAACACTGGTTATCTTTCTTTTGTAGTATGTGGTGAAAAGCACTCATAATCATAGACTTGAGTTGTAGTATTGTTAGATAAATGTTAACATGATTTTTATGATTTGCCTCTGTGTGGCTTTCAGTGACTGTGGCTCAGCTGTCAGCAAAGGAAGAAGGTTCCAACCCTGCTGTCCTCCGTTCATTGCTGCGACGGAAAGCAGCGGCCTCCTTGGCAGCCACTGACTCTCGCTACAGGGGCAAAAAGGTGTCCCGACAGTCACTGATGTCAACTGGCACTAGTGGTAGTGACAGTGACAGCAATGGTGATGATGAAGATGACGATGACAATCAAGAGGATGACAATGAGACAGCTGGTGATGATAATGAAAGTGAAGAGGAAGCTGAGGAGATTGAAGAGGAAGAAATAACATGTCAGTATTATGCAACTCAGCTGTTGGTTATTTTTATACTTGATGATTGTCGCATGTCAGTTAGGTTTTATTTTTAATGTTTTTCACAACTTGCGTGAACTAATGTTAGAATAACACAAAATAAAAAGACAGTATGTGATGATTTTTTTCTCTCTTGACTTTAGTACCCTTCAGTTTTGGTGTTTTAGGTATTGACAACCTTTCAGCTGACAATCCATGGCGCTCTTGCGTGATTTTGATTTTTTTTCTCCATAATTTCCCCTCATACAGTGACAGTATCATACACAGCTGTAAGGAAAATGTACAATACGTGCTGCAGAGCTTGATCACAGCACTGGCCTGTCTCGAATCATTTAGTAGTTTTAAGGGGCACCTTAACAAATTATATGTATGGAAAAAAAAAACAAATCCTGAAAGATCATAATTGTAACTGTGTGCTTGTGATTGTATAAAGTAACAATATCATGTGTATATGTGTGTCCAGTGGAGGAAGACACACCGGCAGTGACAATGAGGATGACAAATGAATTAGTTAACAATATTATGTATATGTGTGTCCAGTGGAGGAGGAGGTTCACACCGGCAGTGACAATGAGGATCCGATGAGGATGACAAATGAATTAATTAACAATATTATGTCTATATGTGTGTCCAGCGGAGGAAGAGGTTCACACCGGCAGTGGCAATGAGGATGATGTTGACAGATTAATTAATTAACAATATTATGTGTATATATGTGTCCAGCGGAGAAAGACACACCGGCAGTGACAATGAAGATGAGGATGACAAATGAATTAATTAACAATATTATGTATATAAATGTGTGTCCAGCGGAGGGAGAGGTTCACACTGGCAGTGACAATGAGGATGAGGATGACAAAGCTGAGGAGGCAGGAGATGATGAAGAGATTCCAAGTAAGTTATGTTATATATTTGTAGTGGTGTTGGTGTTTTGGAGAGAAGATAAAGTGATGGAGGCTAAGGTGATGAAGAATTCTCACACATTCTCTCTCTCTCTCTCCAACGCCAGTTCGTTGATGACCGTTGAAAGTTTTATTCTCGAAGTTTATCATACAAACGGCAATGCTCGTGGAGATAACAGCTACATTCTGCCCTCTGTGTGTGTCTGACTCGTTCTCCCCGTGTCTGCCGTTTGTGTCGTTCGCCCCCGAGTGTCTGCCATGTGTGTCTCGTTCTTCCCCGAGTGTCCCGAAATATTTGCACATCCATGCTTTTATATGTGAGCGCAGACCGTACCAAACCCGAGGCTTAACTTGTGCTGTGCACCACAAAATGTTCATCTCTCGCGGTAATTTGTTTTAGTTGTTAATCTTTATTTTACATATACTGCTTGAAACGCTAACGAATACTATACAAATTATATATGGGCAGAAACGCGGAAATATGACCTTTCTACTGATATAATAATCTCGGACCTATCTGCTTCGAAATAAAAAATAATACGCAATTTAAGAGGGAGTTGGCTGCTGGTCTAAAGAGTGGCATGAGTCTAAACTCGTACTAACTCTTTAATTTAATACAATTATAAATAACAATAATAATGACAAAGAAAGAACAACGTCTCCTCTTTCCAACGATGGTTACTATTATGGGTTCCGACTATTACGGTCTAAATTAGCAAACACCTAACACAACAACAATATTTACATCTAGCCTCTTCTTACATCTTTTCCTCTGTTTCTCTTTTGATGTATGTCCCTATAAAACTACTATTTAATTTAAGTATATACTATTAGAGAATGAACTATCTAAGGCATCGGAAAATATTACACTTAAGGTGTTACAGTGGAAAATCTTTGCTATCGCCATCATCGACAATTATATTTGTATCATGTGTTAATCTACGATTACACAAAGCGGGAAAGCTGAGGCGACCGGCCAAGCTCGTATCAGCGGTGGTTTCGCACCCAACAGCGCGGTTTCTTTATCAATGTGATAGGCATCGCGCTATTCTAAGCATCACGCTCTCCTTCAAAACTGCTACATAAATCACAAATAAAGTTTATATATTCTAATAGAGAATTTAATGCTGAGTCTAACAATTATATGCTTTAAGGGGTCTGAAAAGTATATATCAAATTATTGCATACAGGTAGTTTAAACATAACAGAGAACAGAGTAAGGCCTAACGTATCGTAATGATCAGAAATTCTTGATAGCCCACCTGGCTACATATACATGAATTCCCAATGCATTTTTGTTGTATTTAGAGATGATAGATTGATCTTTCATACATGTTCCATTTTTGCCTTGATCTTGAAGGTCAGGTTCATTTTAGGCCTTGCAAAAATATTCCAAAAAAATAGGTCATTGTACAGTGGAATTTTGGTTGTTTATTTAACTTATAGTATGCCACAACATTGGGCTATTTGATCAGACGTGCATAAGAGATCATGTGATGGTCTATGTCATCCTAAGGTCAAGGTCACTGAATGTCAAGGCCCATCCCAAGGTCAGTTTTTTGGGCTAATACAACTTTTGCTGTACTTTGTACTTTATTTGATAGTACATGTGTGTATATGGAGACAGATGTCAGTGCATCTCAAGGTCAAAATCATAGATAGATCAAAGTCGGTATTTCCTGGGCACTCATTTTCATGTTAAATATTGCGAGTTCCATAAGGAGCATGTGAGTCATAAGGGCTTTGCCCCTCTGGTTAATTTATGGGATCAATGTGTTTCATATTTGCTTTTTATTGGTATGTTTTTATCTTCTTTTCATATCCTAGCTAGAATCGTGCAAAGTCACCACACTGGTGAGAGTTTGTGTTTATGACATTACAAAATGTCTCTGTAGAGGTACCAGTGTTTTGTCTTTGAGAAGTTTTTGTGTATGACTTTACAAAATGTCTATGTGAGGTACCAATGTTCTGTCTTTGAGGATTTTGTGTGTACAGTTCTGAGCCTTTTTTTGTTTCGCAGGCTCTGAGGCAGACAGCGACGCTGGAGGAGCGGTACAAGAAGGTATGTTGTTCAATCTCGTCATCATCAACATCATCATCATCTAGTATTCAATTGGGGCTAATGACTCACACTGTAGTATGACCCTGTCCTCAGACCTTCTACATAATAAAGACATATGGACTGTATGGTGTAATGTCATCATCATTGGGCAATGACCTTTGTTTGCACATTTTACCATTGTCAATTCTTCAGGTGATAATAATTGTAAGATTGTTCAGAGTGCAGAACTTCACCAAGTTGTGAATAGTAATTGTAAAATTGTTCAGAGTGCAGAACTTCACCAAGTTGTGAATAGTAATTATAAGATTGTTCAGAGTGCAGAACTTCACCAAGTTGTGAATAGTAATTGTAAGATTGTTCAGAGTGCAGAACTTCACCTTGTTGTGAATAGTAATTGTAAGATTGTTCAGAGTGCAGAACTTCACCTTGTTGTGAATAGTAATTGTAAGATTGTTCAGAGTGCAGAACTTCACCAAGTTGTGAATAGTAATTGTAAGATTGTTCAGAGTGCAGAACTTCACCAAGTTGTGAATAGTAATTGTAAGATTGTTCAGAGTGCAGAACTTCACCAAGTTGTGAATAGTAATTGTAAGATTGTTCAGAGTGCAGAACTTCACCTTGTTGTGAATAGTAATTGTAAGATTGTTCAGAGTGCAGAACTTCACCAAGTTGTGAATAGTAATTGTAAGATTGTTCAGAGTGCAGAACTTCACCAAGTTGTGAATAGTAATTGTAAGATTGTTCAGAGTGCAGAACTTCACCTTGTTGTGAATAGTAATTATAAGATTGTTCAGAGTGCAGAACTTCACCATGTTGTGAATAGTAATTGTAAGATTGTTCAGAGTGCAGAACTTCACCAAGTTGTGAATAGTAATTGTAAGATTGTTCAGAGTGCAGAACTTCACCATGTTGTGAATAGGAAGTAAAGTACTGGATTACAAAATACTCAGACATTTTGCATGAAATTAAAATAACGTTAACAAGTATTGTTAGTTTTTGATTTCCAATTACAATAATAAAATATTGTGGAAATGTGGTGATGAACTTTGAAACTTCATTTTATTAAATGCAAAACAAAACAAAAAGAAAACAATATTACACAAGGCTTCTAGCCTGGGCAGAGAGGGTGGACCCCCCCCCCCCCCCCTCCAAAAAAAAAAAAAGGTTATAGAGACGAGGAAAATAATCACCCCGTGTCCCACCCACAAACAAATCCATGCACGTATGTACAAGAATTAATGTATTTGAAATAAAGAAAGGAGAATTATGCGGCGTTATGGTTTTTGAATAAGTAGAAAAATCTTTGCTATAAGTATAACTTAATTGATAAAGCAACTTATTGACAATAACAGGTTATTGTTGTGTTTGACTTGCAGAGAAAGATGAATGGGACAAGGCCAAAGCAGTGGTGGAACAGCTAGGTCAGTTTCTTCTTCCTCTTTTGCTTGTTGATGCTGTGATTGGATCACACTACTCACAGTTTTGTCTTTCCCATCTGATTTTGCTGATGTGGCCTGTGGTGTCTGCTGACCAGCCAAGGAGGCTGGGAAGAGAAAGTGAACAAATATGACATGACATTACATTAGCTAGCAAGAATGTCGCAAACCTGGGTGTTACTGGGTGATCACTACTGATGAAGGACTACCTTGACTTTCATGACTTACCCCAGAACATGGTTTTATTTCAATAAAAAAACCTAAGGTACACCATTTCATTCCAACACTTCACAAACACATAACACATTTTTCCAAGTTCGAGTATTTTATTATATTCCGTTCATTTTTTTCTTCGAGATCGGAACGATAATTTGGCGATGCTTTTGTCGTGGTTACCGAAAATAAAGTTCGATTGTTTTTTTACTTAGCTTCTTATAAAGTCCTCGTTGAAATCGTTGTTAACAGATGAAGAAATCCGGAACTAGGTGAGTTGTAGAAAAGTTAATAGGAGCTGGAACTTGACGTCGATGTCGCCGTTAGATCTAAAGGCTTTCCATGACCCACCAGTGACTTCTGTAGCCCTCGTTAACGTACACTTCCATCTTAGAATCAGTCACTCCGATCTTAAGCCAGACGTCAGTGAAGATTCCAGTGCCAGTCTCAAAGATGACATCGTCACGTAGATCCAAGACGATTCATACCACAGAATAAAAAAACACCTGCCGAACAAAACTAGTCTTAGATATTTGCATGAAAATTATTTCCATACAAACTTAAACTCCTTCAGGTCCGGCTCTGCTTGGAAAAACATGTTACGATTAATCAACACATCAGTCCCCTGAAAACCAACTGCATTCAGACGAACCAAATATCTTTCTCTGGAAAAGAAATGCATTCAAACGAACAAACTATTTTTCTCCTCTGGAAAACAAATGCATTCAATGAACAAACTATCTCACTACTCTGGAAAACAATGCATTCAATGAACAAACTATCTCACTACTCTGGAAAACAATGCATTCAATGAACAAATCATCACACTTTTCAATCTTCTTGGGAAATGATCTTGAATGAAGAAAAATCTAAATATTTACCCTACGGTGCCAGAATTCAGCTAAAGCTGATCAAACGTCGAGGAACAACTATCTTCCTGGCCCAACCACATCTGACATCATTCAGCCTCCAGCTAAACTGTCGTTGGCACCCCACAGAATAAGTTGCCTCGGAGCTTGGGTAGAATCTTCCTTGTCCAGTCTAGATCTCTTTCCCAACTGATTGACAGTTTTCCTAACCGATTTCGCCTCTGTTTCATTTTACTAAGGTTACCATATTTTTATCATTAAAACAACCAATGAAAATTTCCCAACGCACACAAATGACCTATCACCTCAAATATTATATTTTGTAAAATTAATAGCTCACAACCTCTTTGCTTTTCCTCAAATTTTATTATTGGCATTAATCACAAACTTTCACACAAAAGAATCATCGATAAAAATCGTCCATTTTATTCTTTTCCAGGAATCCACAAAATGGCGAATGACACGCAGCAAAATTGACGTCATATTTCTAAATCTAGCACAGGCACTCTATAAAACAATTTGCACTTGGAAAATAAAAATCCTCGCGAACGTTTCGTTTCGCGACATTACGCCCCTCCTCTTGAGCTGAAACATCCATGTTTAAGCTATTCTTTTACAAGTGCAGTCGACTCAAATAGTCTGCGCCAACGTTGTCTTTCCCTTTGATGACTTTGACTGTGAAAGAATACTGTTGCAGCTGGAGAGCCCACCTCATTAGCCGACCATTCTCAGTCTTGGTTTTCTGCAAATATGTGAGTGGTTGGTGGTCTGTCTCCAAAGTGAAATGTGTTGAATACAGGTACTGTTCAAATTTCTTGACAGCCCATACCACTCCCAAACACTCCTTTTCGATGGTCGAGTAGTTTTTCTCTGCACGGTTAAGCTTCTTGCTTGCATAGGCTACTGGCTGTAACCCTTGCCCTTGATCTTGCAGTAAAACTGCTCCCACTGCAACATCTGATGCGTCACTCCTCAGAGTAAATGGCTTGCTGACGTCAGGTAGCAATAACACTGGTTTGCTTACCAAGCAATCTTTGAGTTTAACGAATGCTGCTTCACATTTTTCATCCCAGGCCACTTTTTCTGGTAGACCTTTCTTCGTCAAATCAGTCAACGGAGCGCTGATTTCCGCATAGTTGCTAATGTATTTCCTGTAGAACCCTACTAGTCCTAGGAATGCTCTGACTTCCTTCTTGGTGATCGGTCTGCTGGCTGACCTGATTTTCTCAGTTTTGTCATCATCAGGCATGACTGTGCCTCCACCCACATGATGACCCAAATAGTCTAACTCCCCGAAACCAAAGTAGCACTTAGAGGGTTTCGCTGTAAGACCTGCCTCCTCCAACCTTTTCAACACAGCATCAATGGCTTCTACATGCTGTTCCCATGTTTCAGTAGCAATGATGATGTCATCAATAAAATGTTCAATATCATCACGCTTCAGAGGTTCAAGTAGCTTGCGCATCATACGAGTGAAAATAGAACTCGCAGTCTTGATTCCGAACGGAAGATAAGCGAAACAGTACTGTCCCATGGGTGTACTAAACGCCGTTTTCGGTTTATCCTCTTCTTTGACTGGTATTTGCCAATACCCTTTCGTCAAGTCTATCTTTGACAAATAGCGTGCTTTCTGCAATTTTGCAAAGATCTGTGGCACATCAGGAATAGGTTCCGAATCGAACTCTACCTGCTTGTTGAGGCTTCTATAGTCAATACAGAACCGTATTTCACCATCCTTCTTCTTCGCCAACACAATCGGACTATTGTAAGGCGACACTGTTGGTTCTATGACCCCCAACTCCAACATGTCAATGACCTCTTTCTTCACTGTTTCTACCTGCGCAAATGGTAGCGGGTATTGCCTCACATGTACTGGCTCTTGTGATGTAAGTTTGAATTCACATTCTTCGATTTTGCATTTCCCTGGTATATCTTTCAGCACGTTTTCTCTCCTGTCGCAAATAGACAAAATTTCAGCCTGTTTGTGCTCGTCCAACTCAGGGTTGATCTTCACGTCTCTGGGACCTTCTTTTGCATGCAATGTAAGCATAGGAAAACGATCTATGCCTAGTGCTCCCATCTCTTCATCACACACATCGTCAACCACAACGCTCACTTCCTCTTCATCTGTCTCCATGACCACCGCGTTTGGCTGTGCTTCATCCGTTCCTGTTTGCTTTTCGTCACGTTCGACGTACAATTTCAGCAAATTCGCATGTAGCAGTTTTTCATGTCCCCTTATCTTGATTCTGTAGTTGCAGCTGCCCACTTTCTCCACCACTGGATAAGGACCTTTCCACGTTAGCTGCAGCTTGTTATGTTTTGCGGGCAACAATAGCAAAACTTTGTCCCCGACCTCAAATTTTCTGTCTTTGGCCTTTTTGTCGTACACCCTCGTGTACCTGAGCGCTGCCTTGCTGAGGTTGTTCTTGGCAATCTCACAAGTTTTCTCGATTTTGTTCGTGAGATCCGTGATATGGCTAATCGTGGATCGCACTTCCTCTCCTGCATCCTCATTTGTCCACACCTGACGTAGAACCTGCATAGGCCCTCGTACTTCACGCCCATACAACAGTTCAAAAGGCGAAAATTGCAAGCTTTCTTGCGGTACCTCCCTGTAAGCAAATAATAAGGCTGGCAAAACCTTGTCCCAGTCTTTGGGCTGTTCTTGACAAAGTCTCTTCATCATGTCCTTGAGTGTAGCATTAAACTTCTCTGTCAAACCATTTGTTTGTGGGTGAAAGGGTGTAGTATGGATCCCCTTTATGTTGAGAAGCTTGTTCACTCTCTCCATGATTTCGCTGGTGAATTGGGTACCCCTATCTGTGATCACTTCCTTAGGAATTCCCATCCTGGTCCAATAGATCCACAATGCCTCGCTCACTGTCTCTGCCCTAATATCTTTCAGAGGTGTCGCTTCTACATACCGCGTGGCATAGTCAACCATGGTCAATATGTACCGATGACCCCTGCTGGACGCTGGTAGTATCGGACCAATGATATCTACCCCAACTCGCTCGAAAGGTGTGCTGATAAGCGGCATGCTTTTCATCGGAACCTTCCTTGTTGCTCCCTTCCTCGTGCTCCTCTGACACACGTCACATGACGCACAATAACGTTTGACGTCACCACAAATACCCGGCCAATAAAAATCACGCCATATCCGGTCGCGAGTTCGACGTACTCCTTGATGTCCTGCCATCGGTGTATCATGAGCCAATTTAAGCACATCTGATCGGTACCGTTCTGGTACTACCACTTGTCTACATGGTTTACCTTCACTCATGTAAACTCTGTACAAAATGTCTTTCTTCCACTCGTAGTGGGTATCTTGCTTGAGCGCTAGCTCTGCCCTTTCCCGAATCTTTCCTAAAGTCGGGTCTGCCTTTTGTTCCCTAGATAGATCTTCAGGACGTATTTGCCCTAAGTCAATCTGCTTAGGAATCCATGGCTTGGCTTGTGCTTGTTGCTTCTCCTGCAACCTGGTTTGTACTGGTGCTACAACTTGTTCCTCCGGTTGCTCTACCAACGGAAACAATGGAACTTTGACCTCAGTCCCGTCTGTCATCTTCCTGTTATTTCCTATCAGAACTTGATGTACCAGTGTCTTCAAAACCAAAACACGCGTTTCTCCAACGAAAAACGGAGTTTCCAAATTCACCACAGCAATGGGCACTTTCTTTCGCTTGGATGAATCTGCAAGTGTCACGTTCTGATATTCGCCCGTATATTTGCTTGAGGAAACTAAACTTGAATCCACCAATATGCTACTGGCCCCTGTATCCCTAATACCTTGAGCCTTTACTCCATCCACTTTCAACTCACAATTCGGTTCATAGCCGTTTTCACTACATCGATTACACGGTTTCTGTTCCTGGGTCACGTTGACCGCATTCACAACAGCTGACGCTAGGTTCGAGTTTGGTCTGTTTCTATTCACATTTGCCTTTTGGCAATCCCTCATCAAATGTGGGCCTCCACATCGAAAACATCCCTTGAAGTTTTGCTGAGTCTTGTTCATTCCTGACGCACCCGCGTTGCCAGGACCTGTCGCTTGACCACTCACCCCTCCATTACGTCGTTGTCCCATGTTCGTATTCTGCGTTTGCTGGTTAACCCTGGGACGGTTATCCATTCTAGCACTGGGTCCAATGGGCCGCCTCGTTGCAATCGGACCTCCAGCATTCTGCGCATCTTCATACGTTTGAGCATGGACCACCACTTCGTCCACACACGTAGGGTTTCTTTCCCTAATAAATCTTGCCTCCTCTTGAGACACTATCTCCAACATTTTGTCCATGAGAATTAAGTCTTTCAGCTCACCTGATTTTCCTTCTTTCTCAGACAAATCCACCCATCTGTCCAAATACATCCCCATTCTATTTCTACACTCCCTGATGCCTTCATGACTGCCCCGCTTGAATTCCTTGAACCTTTTTCGATATGTTTCAGCGGTCAGTTGGAAACGCCTCATGATCGCTGCCTTGACCATGTCGTAATCCAAAATCTCCTCATCAGACATCTCAGTGTAGACTTGCCGCGCTTGGCCTCGTAATTGACCAGACAATCTTATTGCCCACTCATCCTTGTTCCAATCTGACAACGTAGCGATACGCTCAAACTGTTTCAGGTAGACCTCTACATCGTCCTTATCATCCAAATAAGGTACATTCACATTCAGACAGCTCCTCGCTGCCCTCGGCTCGGGATAAAAATTTTGATTTTGGTCCCCATCATCTGCAGTCCACTCTTGCGCCTTTCTCAACTCAAACTCGTTCTGCATGGCCATTTGTTCCAATTTTGCCTTGGCCTCTCTTTCTTCTCTCATAATGCGTTCTTCTCGTTCTTCACGTCGGAGCTGGTCCTCCCGTTGCTCCTGCCGTATCTTCTCTGCTTTCTCCTCCTCTTCCTTTCGGATCCTCTCCGCTTTCTCTTCCTCTTCCTTTCGGATCCTTTCAGCTTTCTCTTCCTCCCTTATCCTCTCCGCTTTCTCCTCCTTCCTTCTATTTTCCACATACTCTGCCAGATCCTTATCTGTCAGACCCAGGATGATCCCATCCTGCTTGTAGGCTAGCAGCGGAGACTCAATCTCCATCTGAACTGGTTGCTGCCTCGGCATCCTCCTAGCCAAACTTTCCCTAAACTAATCCTGTTTTACTACACGTAACCCTGGTAGATAAAACCACAGACTATTTAGGCCTCTAACGTACTCGCCTTTCCAAAGGTTAAAGTACTTACAACGGATACGCCTGCGCTATAGCCCCAAACCGGCTATTCTATCACAGCTATCTTCACGTGAACGGTTATATACTAACAACACGATCACCGACGATAATCCACTACCTTTCAGATTATCATCTACGCTTAGTCTCCTGGTTAAGTAAAACGTCTAACTAGACCCACATTTACTAACCAGCACTACCAATTACCACAATTGGTTAAACTGTCAATCGGACACTACCGAATCTGACTTTCAGACCCTCAACTAGAAATAATTCTTGGTTAGAGGTTTGACCAGACTAAGCAACACAGAGCTAATTAGGTTGACCCCTCACCGATCAAAACCTAACCTCTAGCCTGTCTTCGAACAACACTGAAACTATACAATGTTTTCGGAACATCCAACTTACTTAAAGTTTAAGCTGGAAAACTTACTTTCAAACTATGACCGATCCTTTACCCTATGTACTTCATCAGGATAATAAACGTCATAGGTTGCAGAAACTGTTCAGTCTAAGTATACCTTCGACCAAAACACTAGTACCTACGTACAATAGCTATTGCAAACTCTGCAATCAAAGGTTCGAAATTTTGGAAAAGTAAAACTTATACCCAAAATATCTTTAATCCTACTACGGATAATACCGGTCTTCACTGCTCAACCGCCAGAATAAATAATTTCAAACGAGATGATTTCCCTGAAGACACTTGCACAGCTGGGTTCTCATACAATATGTACCCACTGATGCACTAACATGTTAGCAGATATAATGCACATTTTATGTAAGCAATGACTAGCAACAACATAAAACAATATCTTACCTATACTGCTCTCTAATCATGCTCATGCAGACGTGCAACAATTACATCAAGGTAACCACAACTTGAAGCAAGAACTTATTGTTATGGAAAAAAATTATGAAAACTCGCTGAAGTGTTGAATTTGTAAAGTATTGGATTAATGGTGCACCTCTGACATTAAAAAAATGAATGGCTCGTTACCCCCTAGAATTTTCCAAAAATTCGAATCCCGGACGATGAACCCAGAATGTCGCAAACCTGGGTGTTACTGGGTGATCACTACTGATGAAGGACTACCTTGACTTTCATGACTTACCCCAGAACATGGTTTTATTTCAATAAAAAAACCTAAGGTACACCATTTCATTCCAACACTTCACAAACACATAACACATTTTTCCAAGTTCGAGTATTTTATTATATTCCGTTCATTTTTTTCTTCGAGATCGGAACGATAATTTGGCGATGCTTTTGTCGTGGTTACCGAAAATAAAGTTCGATTGTTTTTTTACTTAGCTTCTTATAAAGTCCTCGTTGAAATCGTTGTTAACAGATGAAGAAATCCGGAACTAGGTGAGTTGTAGAAAAGTTAATAGGAGCTGGAACTTGACGTCGATGTCGCCGTTAGATCTAAAGGCTGTCCATGACCCACCAGTGACTTCTGTAGCCCTCGTTAACGTACACTTCCATCTTAGAATCAGTCACTCCGATCTTAAGCCAGACGTCAGTGAAGATTCCAGTGCCAGTCTCAAAGATGACATCGTCACGTAGATCCAAGACGATTCATACCACAGAATAAAAAAACACCTGCCGAACAAAACTAGTCTTAGATATTTGCATGAAAATTATTTCCATACAAACTTAAACTCCTTCAGGTCCGGCTCTGCTTGGAAAAACATGTTACGATTAATCAACACATCAGTCCCCTGAAAACCAACTGCATTCAGACGAACCAAATATCTTTCTCTGGAAAAGAAATGCATTCAAACGAACAAACTATTTTTCTCCTCTGGAAAACAAATGCATTCAATGAACAAACTATCTCACTACTCTGGAAAACAATGCATTCAATGAACAAACTATCTCACTACTCTGGAAAACAATGCATTCAATGAACAAATCATCACACTTTTCAATCTTCTTGGGAAATGATCTTGAATGAAGAAAAATCTAAATATTTACCCTACGGTGCCAGAATTCAGCTAAAGCTGATCAAACGTCGAGGAACAACTATCTTCCTGGCCCAACCACATCTGACATCATTCAGCCTCCAGCTAAACTGTCGTTGGCACCCCACAGAATAAGTTGCCTCGGAGCTTGGGTAGAATCTTCCTTGTCCAGTCTAGATCTCTTTCCCAACTGATTGACAGTTTTCCTAACCGATTTCGCCTCTGTTTCATTTTACTAAGGTTACCATATTTTTATCATTAAAACAACCAATGAAAATTTCCCAACGCACACAAATGACCTATCACCTCAAATATTATATTTTGTAAAATTAATAGCTCACAACCTCTTTGCTTTTCCTCAAATTTTATTATTGGCATTAATCACAAACTTTCACACAAAAGAATCATCGATAAAAATCGTCCATTTTATTCTTTTCCAGGAATCCACAAAATGGCGAATGACACGCAGCAAAATTGACGTCATATTTCTAAATCTAGCACAGGCACTCTATAAAACAATTTGCACTTGGAAAATAAAAATCCTCGCGAACGTTTCGTTTCGCGACAAAGGACAACATAAAATTATTTTTTTAACAAGTTTATATTCTTTTAAATTACATTTATACAGCTTTCTTTTCTGATCATTTTGCACTTTAAATTTTTGAAATAAGTAAAAAATTGTAGAAGTTACAGTAGTTTGAAATGTTGAAAATAAGCCTTTTCTCGCGACCTATCTTAGAGAAACCTGCCTTATAAAAGGCAATTGTTGGTGGACCAAATTTTTTGAGAAATTTTAGTGTTTATTTGATAAATAATTTATTTGTAAAGATTACTTACAGAAATTTGGCATATTTATGGAATGATGCATGGAGAATTCATTCATTGCATTATTTTTCTCATATTGGCAATATTTATGCATCTAATTTGCATAAATTAGCACATTTTCGACCTTAATAAAAATTAAATGTTGGGTTTCTTTTAAATAAAAAAACAATTTTTATTATTTTTTTCTTAACATTTCACAACTTATTTTCAATATTTATCTATCTTATGATCTAATTTGCATAAATTAAAATTTTAGATTTAATTTAATAATTAACGGCAGTATTTATTAAAACTTGTACATGAAAAAAAGCAGAATATAACTTTTTTTGTTTAGATTGAACCTGACACTTTAATGGATTTATGCATGATGATTTCAATGGTAACATTGATTTTGTTTAATTCTCAGTATTTATTATTAATTAGCATAAATTAACATTACATTAAATTATAAAGAAATTTTTTGGGTGTTTGCATTCATGATCATGTTATTTTGCTAATTTTTTATGAAATGCTGCATCTGCAAGGTGATTTAAATGGTTACTAAGATTGGTTATATCTGACTGACAAAATGTAATAAATAACATAAATTGACATTTATAAAGAAATATTCGACAAAGCATTAACGATAACATCACAAGAAAAAAAAACGACACACACAACACTTATTTTGACAATTACTATTTTACTGGAAAATAAACATACTTCATTATCTTTTATACACATATGCAAATGAAACATAAGATAAACATGTAGATAATAAGTCTGAAAAGGGATTCTAAAAGTAAACATCTATAATAACAGTTACAGAAGGCCTATGTTATGAAAAAGAAAAACAGCAGCAAAAGAAAAAGTAACAGAAATGTCCAAAGAAATATTTAAAAACAGAGTGAACAATATAAAACTAAACAGGTTAATCATTCAAGCATTATCAAGGACACCCTAACCTTTCCCCCACCTCCCAAAATAAAGATCGTTTAGACTTCGATTGCTTCGTCTGAACGTAGTAGTTTAGGCCTACGTTAGGCCTACCGACTACAATCACCTTGCTGAATCTTCTTAATTCTTATCGTTTAATCGCACCTTTTAATTAATGCATAGGTTTGTTTTATTTATTTTTTAACTGAAACCCAAAAGCAATATATATTTTTCCTTTGATCAGGCCTGGGAATGGTACGCTTTTCGGCGTAATTACGCCGAAGTCACATTGCATTTACGCTGAAAGTGACCTTCTTACGCCGAAACCGAACTCTGACTAGTTTTGCGCATGCAATACATTTTGTCCGTTTTCCGTTCATAGTGGACAGTGTTAAGATGCACTGCTTTCGGTTTGAGACATCCTTCGTTCGATACTTCCTCTCTACAAGAAACAAAATTTCCGAATGGCTGATGGTTATATCGATCAACCAATAGCAAAGCTAGAAAGAATATTACTTCTTGGCAGTAATGGCGTTGCGTAGAGACTTCGTTGAACGTGGCGGAATATTCGACGATTCAGAATGTCGATATAAGTGGTCATGGGAGTGGATGGATCGGGACTACAAAGTTCCGTTGGAATCCAGATCGAGCCAGTCCAGCAGCAAACCACGTACTTTGACGGGCCGTTACGCCGAATGGGTCCGAAAAGTGAACGAGCCAGGAATAGCCTATTGCTTGATGTGTCGCACAACCATCAAGTACGCATCAAGGGGCTTTGATGCTGTAACAAAGCATGCAACAACACAACTGCATCGGCAAAAGGTCATCGACAAAGCGACCAACAGCAGCATAGCAGGTACGGTTGAAACGCACTGTTTTCTTTTGCTCATCTGATTATTAATACATGTGTGCATTTGTGTGTGTGTGTGTCTGGGTGCGTGCGTGTGTGTGTGTGTGTGTGTGTAGAAATATTGAAAACATGTTGAGAAATAGAAATACTGTGCATTAGATTATATTTAGGCTTACAGTGTTTATAGACGTGATGAGCATAGACTAGTACTCTGTTGTTGTTGTGTTGTTGTTGTTATATTTAAAAACAATATGTTTTTTAGTCTGTCTTTCTTCATCATGATACTGTGGATACTCCCATTATTCCAACAATAAACAATGCAACAATGTGCGCAAGTCTTAGGCATAGAAATGGTGAACGATTATATTTTAGAAGTTGTTAAATCAAAATCAAACTTGTATTTTGTGCTCAGGCAACCCCCCCAAGTTCTTCACAAACATATGGGCTCCATCCCATATTTCAGAATGTGGCAGTATCAACAGATTCTGGAACTAACCCACTAGTGCCATTGGCTGACCGTCAAGAGAATTTGAAGGCGATGACTGTGGCGTTCATTGCTGAGAACTCCCTTCCATTGACAATGTCAAATAAACTCATTGAGTTTGCCAAGGTTTGTTCTCTCTCTCTCTCTCTCTCTCTCTCTCTCTCTCTCTCTCTCTCTCTCTCTGTATTTCTCTCTCTCTCTCTCTCTCTCTCTCTCTCTCTCTCTCTCTCTCTCTCTCTCTCTCTCTCTCTCTTTCTGTGTCTCCCTTTCTGTATCTGTGTGTGTGTGTCTCTCTCTCTCTCTCTCTCTCTCTCTCTCTCTCTCTCTCTCTCTCTCTCTCTCTCTCTCTCTCTCTCTTGGTATTTTTATTTTTGCTAAGGTTCTTGGTTTTGCTATGTCTACAGGTGTTTGCCAGAGATTCGAAAGCAACTGATGGACTGTCAATGGACAGAACAACAGCTTCATATAAGCTCAAATATGGAGTAGCAAAGACCATGAGAGACCCCATACTGGACGAACTACGGGCATGTTTCTTCAGCTTGAACATTGATGAAGCCACCAGCAAGACAAACTCTAAAGTAATGGCCATTCTCTCTTGCCATTTTTCACCAACCCAACAAAAACTGGTTGTGTATCATCTGGAAGCATTTGAACTTGTGCAAGTAACAGCTGCTGCACTGTTTGACAAGGTTACTGAAATGATGGACAAATACGAACTGCCTTGGCAAGGTCTTGTGTCAGTATTGCTTGACTCCTGCAGAGTCATGCGGGGTGAAAAAAGTGGACTCGAGCGAAGGATTCGTGACAAAGCGCCACAGCTGCTTGACATTGATGGGGACAGCTGTCACCATGCCAGCAATGCAGCTCACCAATTCTGCAACAACTTTGATCATCATGTTGAAGGCATGCTTAATGATCTGCACACCGAGTTCAAATGGTCAGTGGACATGAGAGAGACTTTCTTCAAACTGTGCATGGCTTTGTGCATCAATCCAACCAGACCAGAGAGATATGTGCCACACCGCTGGCTCACTGTTCTGGATGTTGCCTCAGACACTCACCGGTTACTGGATGCTCTCACAGTGTATGCAGCGAGCTTCCTGATGCCTTCAGACAAAGAAACTTATGCAGAAGTGGTGGATGAGATATTTCAGAGAAGGAAAATCTCAGAAGAAACAAAGCAGGCAATCAAGAACATCCAGCAATCTCTGAGAAAGAAATGGCCTTCATTCACCAAGGAGGGCAAAGACAGAAAGGGGCGACTTATGGAGAAGCTACTTATCAAAAGACCATTGACACTCTTCATTCTTCACTTGTACATGGCCATCCTGCCTACTCTTAAGAAATATGTACTCTTTTTCCAGAAAAGAGAGCCTGTGTTACACCTGTTACATGACAAGCAGGAAAAGCTGCTGAGAGAATTTCTCAGCTGTTTCATCAAGCCAGAGTTTATCACAGATACCAAAAACCTGGTGAAAATTGATCTGTCCAAATGTCAACATGCATCTGAAGAACAATCTTCTGTTCCTGGGAGAAAAAGCACATACCATTTTGAAGACGATAGGCGATGACCAACGTCACACACTGCTCAAGAAAACCACAAACGCGTTTGTTATTTGCGGGCAGTACTTGCAAAAGAAAATGCCTGTTAGCAATCCTGTGCTGAAGATTTGCAGTTGCCTTGATCCAGCAGTTCGCAACACATCCACAGCTCTGCAGCATCTTCTCAAGCTTCCATCATGCACACACTTTGTGAAGGAAACAGAAATTGATGCTTTCAACAAAGAAGTCAGGCTATTCAACACTGACAAGCATGTAGCATGTACATACTTCAGATGATCTTCCAATCGACCAGTGGTGGGCCAAGGTCAGCACTCAAGAGTATCCCCTGCTAACCAGAGTTGCCAAAGGTCTCCTAAGCTGTTTTCATGGACCACTTGTAGAAAGTTCTTTCAGCCTGATGGGGGACATTCTGGATGAACAGAAAGGAGGAATGGACATAGACACTTATGCTGCCATCCAGTTTGTGAAATCATCCTTGGCTACACAGAAACAAAGTGCAGTGCAGTGTTTTGGCAAGAAGGATCCTATTAGAGATCACATCAGCCCAAGTCTTGCCAGAAACATGCCATTGGCATCAACTGTGAATGATTGCAGAAAGGATGTAAAAAAGCAGCACAACGAGAAAAAGCTCTCAGACTTGGGCCTTCAGCCAGGATCCAAACCAAGTTCCAAAACTGCAGAAAAACAACAAGTTTTGACAGTAGCATCACAGCAGAAAGAAGCTCACTCCTGCAATGTAGTGTTGATGCAAAGGACAAAGCCCAGTGCAAGCTTGAGGAAACAAGAGCCTCCTAGGAAGCAAATGAAGCTATCCTTTCATGAAAAGCAGTAGAACTACAAAGTACAATACTTGATGTATAGCTTGTTGTGCATTTATCTTGGTATTGTCTGATTGCTTATTTTTGTTTGTTTGTTAGTTTTATTTGTGACAGATTAGAAGTTCTTGTCAGTGTTAATATGTTGGACAAATTTTTTTTTAAAAATTAACACTTTAAAGGCACTAGGAGAGGCCAGATTTGTGTTTCAGAATGCAGGAAATGTGTTTTAAAGGCACTAGGAGAGGCCAGATTTGTGTTTCAGAATGCAGGAAATGTGTTGGCGGCCGGGGCTCCGCCCCGGACCCCACTGGGGGAGCTTACGGCGCTCCCCCAGACCCCCTAGACCGCAAGGTGCTTCGGCCCTTCGGGCCTCGCCTCTGTAACTAACTATCTAGTGCCGCGCGTCCCGATATACGGTACGCCCAAACCACTTTTTCTCATTCCCAGGCCTGTTTGATATTCAGTGTATTGTACGCAATACAAAGTTTAAGGGAATGAAGTATTTTGAACAACATCGTGCTTAGCGTTTGACCGGAAATTCTATAAATAGACGTAAACTAGATCTCGGCCAATCAAAGCTCATGAAATAATAACGGCCATTGTCGCAAGTGACGTTACAGCGCTTCGCTTTCCGCCGGCTGACTGAGAAGAAAATGGCACTAACTTTTTGCATTTTTTTCTGCGTTCGCTGCTAATTATCGCGAAATAATAAAATAACACATATTAATGACGCATATGAGAAGAAAGATAATCCTATCTGTCATCACGCGCAATTTAGTCCGAGGCTTGAAAAACATCCACTTTCGAGAAAATCGATGAAAACTTTAACAACTTGTATCTCCGTTCGTATGCTATGTAGAACAATGGCGGAAATTGCGCGAGAAAGAGCTACATCTTCTCTGATTGGTTGTAAATTTTCGTTATTTTCCGGATAAAGGTTAAAAGGTTACAGGTTACGAACCGAGCGTGATTCGAAGGTAGCGATTCACGGAGGCGAACTACGGAAGCGGCAAGAAAAACTTCACTAAGCATCGGGTTTAATTGGGCTCAGGAAATAAATAAAATTGCCAATCTAACAAATAATTATATCATCTAAAAGATCGTTTTATTTTCTTTCCATTGATATGCAATATGACTTTGTTAAACAAAATTATTTTAGTATTATTTTAGTTTTCTTTCACCTAATGTTGGCCTGACTAGGCTTCTGCAGTGTAATCGCGCTGACTGTGACTGCGCGTTGGCCTTGCTACATTAGCCACACTCAGATTAAAAGCCTAATGGGAGGACACAGTAAGTTTTGGGTTAGCGATGGACAGTACTTCGTAGATATGGGATATGACAGAATGAAGACTAAAGGTTTTCAGTCAAAGCAAAGAAACTGCTACTCACTCGTAGCTTTGGATGCTCTTCCAGACATTGTCTTCAACAAATTGACTGACACGACCATAAACTGATTAGGTTCACACCATTGTGAGAAAAACTCTCCACCTGCCATTGGCAGGATGTGGTGTCCACAGTTTGTGTTGAGGGTTGGTTCCATGTGTATGACCTCTTTGACGTTTGTTGAACTAGCTGTGCTCACAGGCCAGCAGTAATGTCAACATTGCTGGACATGTTGGTTGAATCTACTAACCATATGCTATGAAGCTGGGAAGGGCTCCCTCATATGTCCTTGGTATCTTTTTTTCTTATCTCTCTCTGTCTGATCCAAGTCCTCATAGACAGACTTATTTCTCCACAGACATGTGGGACACCATTATGGAGACACGCATCAAGCTACAAAAGGTCTTCTCTCTCATCAACAAGCTTCCTGCTGGACCCCAAAGAGTTTCCATCCAACAGGAAACAGGTATGCTCACTGCTTTACGTTGAACGTTGTGTGTGTTTGTGGTAGTGTTGTTGTTGTTATGTGTGTATGTATGTATGCTCATTTTTGTTCAAAAATGTCGCTGTACTTGTAAAAGCTATCCCACTGAGCAAGCTTTAAAATGCTATGGATATTAGCAGTATGTATATGTGACCCCACTCATTAAAGTACTCATACACATTTGTTGATGATAATTGTAATTTAAATGGCCACATTTTGTCAAGCACAATGATGTGCATGTATACGTGCATGGTTCTGGTTTTCAGCGGAAGAAATGCTGACTTCACTGACCTGTCACTTGTGCGGGCTAGGCACAGCTTCATCCAAGTAAGTCACTGTTGATGTCAGCCATGGGGTGTGGAGGTTGATGGTCTCTTGCTACACTTTAGCTTGGTGGCCTGGTAGGCAGTTGTAAAGGAACAGTGGAGTCCATTATTGTATTATTTAGTTAGCTCAGCATTGTTTAAAGGGACCAGTGGAGTCCTGTAGTATTACTATTTTATTATTTAGTTAGCTCAGCATTGTTTAAAGGGACCAGTGGAGTCCATTATTTTATTATTTAGTTAGCTCAGCATTGTTTAAAGGGACCAGTGGAGTCCTGTAGTATTATTATTTTATTATTTAGTTAGCTCAGCATTGTTTAAAGGGACCAGTGTAGTCCATTATAATTATTATTTAGTTAGCTCAGTATTGTTTAAAGGGACCAGTGGAGTCTTGTATTATTATTATTTAATTATTTAGTTAGCTCAGCATTGTTTCAAGGGACAAATGGAGTCCATTATCATTATAATTTTATTATTTAGTTAGCTCAGTATTGTTTTAAAGGGATCAGTGTAGGCAAGTCAAGTCAACTAATCTTTATTACCCACTGTCACATGACCCGTGAAATTTACGTGAAACACATAAACGACACAGACCTCAAGTACAGCTACTCATAAATTTTTGGAGACCACACCGTTTTGCTGAGTTTTGTTGATGTTACACTATTTCTGTTCTTTCATACACACTTATAAAACATGCACATCAAAGAGATGGGATGAATGATGTCAATGGTATAATGCATGCACATATATACATACACACACACACATACACACACACACACACACACACACACATATATATATATATATATATATATATATATATATATATATATATATATATATATATATATATATATATATATATATATATATATATATATATATATATATATATATATATATATATAATACTTTACTCATTTTTCTTAACCTCCATTCAAAACACAATTAACATTATAAATCTACTTACAGTTTATCAACCACCGCTTCAAAACGAGAAGATAAAGGAATTCTGGTCTTCAGACAGTCTGGTCTTCTTTGTCTTTACTGTAGTTCTTCAAAAGATCTATTTTATACTGTCAGTATGAAAACCCTGTCTATTGCACAGCTCCCACTCATTTATAAAAGTTATTATACATCGAAACCAAAGTCTGTAGAATTTCTTTGTAGTTGAAAGTTATCTTCTGAAGATCCTCAAAAACCTGTATTTGTTCATAACTGTAGCGGTATATAGTCTTTTATGTAAACACGGATAATATTATTTGTCTTTGGTGATCCATTTCACACATGCGAATTAATCGTAGTTAAATTCACATTTAGTTGGATGTCCCCGAATAATGTTCATTCCGGTTAACAACACCCAAATCTAAAACTAAAAATGCCCAGATCTAAAAACACCTGAAACGTATGATCAACACGGAAATGACTATCAATGTGGTGAGCAGCATCATGATTACATAGAAGATGGAAAGACTATCAATTTAGTGAGCAGCGTCATGATTACATAGAAGATGCAAAGAGCAGCGTCATGATTACATAGAAGATGCAAAGACTATCAATTTAGTGAGCAGCGTCATGATTACATAGAAGATGCAAAGAGCAGCGTCATGATTACATAGAAGATGCAAAGACTATCAATTTAGTGAGCAGCGTCATGATTACATAGAAGATGCAAAGACTATCAATTTAGTGAGCAGTGTCATGATTACATAGAAGATGCAAAGAGCAGCGTCATGATTACATTGAAGATGCAAAGAGCAGCGTCATGATTACATAGAAGATGCAAAGACTATCAATGTGGTGAGCAGCGTCATGATTACATTGAAGATGCAAAGACTATCAATTTAGTGAGCAGCGTCATGATTCCATAGAAGATGGAAAGAGCAGCGTCATGATTACATAGAAGATGGAAAGAGCAGCGTCATGATTCCATAGAAGATGGAAAGAGCAGCGTCATGATTACATAGAAGATGGAAAGAGCAGCGTCATGATTACATAGAAGATGCAAAGAGCAGCGTCATGATTACATTGAAGATGCAAAGACTATCAATTTAGTGAGCAGCGTCATGATTCCATAGAAGATGGAAAGAGCAGCGTCATGATTACATAGAAGATGGAAAGAGCAGCGTCATGATTACATAGAAGATGGAAAGACTATCAATTTGGTGAGCAGCGTCATGATTACATAGAAGATGCAAAAGCAGCGTCATGATTACATAGAAGATGCAAAGAGCAGCGTCATGATTACTTAGAAGATGCAAAGAGCAGCGTCATGATTACATAGAAGATGCAAAGACTATCAATGCGCGCCCATATGATTTTAAAGGACGATAACTGGCTACACAGATTGAATCTTCTGCTATGGAAGTCTTCATTGGGGGCTTGCTGTAAATTAGGTGGCCACTCATGTGTCATACTGCATCATGTTTTCTATTTGGTTAATCGGGAACACTTCCCACAATAGAGAATTCGTACAGCACATTGCATCTCAACGAATAAAATAAGAAGAAAAGAAAAAAAAGTTAAATAGTATAATACATAAAAATCACTAATTGCTTTCAGTGAATATGCAGGAGTCTGGCAATGTCACCCCCAAACATTTTTCACTAGTCCCTAAACCACTTGTACAAAACTTAACACAACAGTTTGCCATTCAGTGAAACTTGAAACAATCTTTGACAGTAGAATGGATGGAAAGAACCAGAATTTAACAAAAAAAAATAAAAGAGTCACCAGTCGGGGGAGTCCGCTGTTAGGTTTATTTTGCAGAGGAGAGGTATGATGTTTAATGGCATTGGGCTACTAGGTACAATGATTTCAGCATGACTAAAGGTAAAGGTAGTCCCATAGCCTTGTGGCCGTAGGGGAGCGTGATGTTGGAGATCACACTTATCTTGGGCCAGCGTAATGAGGGTGATGCCCATCTCTCTCCCTCGCTGCTTTACCTTCCCCACCCTTAAGAGAGCAGGTACTCAGTCATAGTTGAGTCAACTGGGGGCGTTGTTATTTGTCGCTTCACGTTTCGCGGTCACCCATCCAAGTGCTAACCGCAGTGGACGGTGCTTAACTTGCGACACAGTAGCGAGTGCTCCAACCACTGCGCTATCCGACACCCCATGACTGATCAGTATATTTGTTTTCACAGTACAGAGATTTTGGTTTGTGTTTGCTGGAGTCAGATATCAAACTGATGGCTTGTTGAATGATTGGTTTGCCTATTTGAATTTGTTTGCCTATTTGGATTAATTTGCCTGTTTGGATTAGTTTGCCTATTTAAACAGTGTAAGGTCAGTTCAGGTGGCAGTTTTGTTTTGCCATTGTTATGACATGTTATCTCCCCTGTTGTCTTGGCGTTGGTGTCATTTCGTAACTGTGTTTGTGTTGTCATTGCAGGAAAAGGAAAATAGATGATATAGAAGAGGCTGTGAAGGACAACTTCAGCAGTTACGAAACTAAGAGGTAGATTTAAGATTTTGTACTGTATTTTGTTGTCCTGTTTGCCTAACTGATTTTAGGCTTTGAGAATTAGGAATGGAGAAAAGTCAAATTATTATTGAAGGTGGTTCTAGTAAAACAAACTTGTTTTGTTGTTCTGTGTTCTGCAAAGTTTTTTCATTGTGAAAAAAAGATTCAGGGACAGCGATGAGTTAATTATGTGATAGTTAAACTTTGTATTCATTTGTTAACATTAGAAGCTTTTGCAAAGTAATGATTTGTATCCTAAAATGTGTACGCGGTCAGTGATAGTTCAGTATAAAATACAACCAGGGGTTTTGTGTGTTAACCTTTGTATCGTTATGTTGTGTGTTAGAAACGAAATCATCTCCTTCTGGGATGACCGCACAAGGCTGACAAACAAGAAGTTCAAATTTGGCTCCTTTAGTGCTTCTGCTGTCAAGCAAGTTGAACAGGTTTGAACTTTTTTTTTTAAAATCAGAATTTACCAATGTAATGTAGTATTATTGCAAAGTTGTATTATAGGCCAGTTTCCATGACACCGGTGACCTTGACATTGGTTGTCAGAGATCTGTCAAGCATAGGCTACGTGTAGGGTTATACCCTCAGCAGCCTCTGACATCTGGGATTGGGGTCAGAGTCACTGTGAGGTTGACTGCAGCCTCTGACATCTGGGATTGGGGTCAGAGTCACTGTGAGGTTGACTGCCTGTGTAATCTGAGTAAAAGCCCCATAGCAGCACAAGGTGTATTGAAAACTCTGGCAGTGGCTTGTTCATGCAGTTTACTTCCCCACATAAGACATTACTCTCCAACAACATGGACAAGTGCTTTCCACAGTGCCAAACATTGAAAAATGTGACATTAAACGGAAACGGTCATGACGATTCATCGACTCACATTGTGCACTCACATTCTACACTTTTTTATTCTATTCTATATCATTATTTTTTTTTTGGGTTGTGTTTACATGACGTTTTTCTTTTCCATTCAGATTCTGAGTGACAGGGACAGGTTGATTCGTCGAACACAAGTTAGTCGAGATGCATGCGCAACAGAGGTGGAGGTGAGTTGTTCCTGCTTTTTGCACGCAATGGTTTTAGAGGAGACATCCGCATTAACAATAAATAATGAAGCAGTTCTAAAAATAGTTCAAAGTAAAAAGTACCACTTAGTGACATGGAGGAAAGAAATAATACGACAGTAATAAAAACAATATTCAAAAGCCCTACATAACTCATAAGAATTTCTTTTATAAACCAAAGTAAATTTTAATAAAAACTCATTAAAAACCATACAGGGCTAACCCCAGTAAAAAATAAAAAAGACCTGTACAAGGCAGTAAAGCATTTAAACCAAGAACATAACACAAAAACACAGATAGAAAACACACACACACACACCACTATTCAATCACGCACACACTGAGTATGGTACTAATAGAGAACTTTAGCTCGCCCAGCGACAGTTGATTGGTATTGATTGCAATCACGCACACACTGAGTATGGTACTAATAGAGAACTTTAGCTGGACCAGCGACAGTTGATTGGTATTGATTGCAATCACGCACACACTGAGTATGGTACTAATAGAGAACTTTAGCTGGACCAGCGACAGTTGATTGGTATTGATTGCAATCACGCACACACTGAGTATGGTACTAATAGAGAACTTTAGCTGGACCAGCGACAGTTGATTGGTATTGATTGCAATCACGCACACACTGAGTATGGTACTAATAGAGAACTTTAGCTGGACCAGCGACAGTTGATTGGTATTGATTGCAGTCAGGAAATCCTTGCAAACTTGTCTTGGCGTTTGCAGTTCTGAAGCGACAGAGCCTTTACTTGCAGACAAAATTTGGTTCGTCCTTATCCAGGGGAGGCAAATGCCGTCATAACTCTTTAATTTACGGAGATTGTTTTCGTAGGAAACGCATGAATCTTTAGATTTGGTCCATTACGGGCTAAAACAGACACTTTTACCAACGAAAGTTTGTTGTAGTTTTGGACAGAGCATTGGTAATTTTTTCTTCTTTTTGTAAAAAGGCAAATTAGAGAGCCTCTATAGCCCCAATTTGTGTTAATGACCTACGCTGGCCTACTAACTAGCCTGTTTAGGCCTACGAACCTAGTAGTATAGGGCTCATCTAAACCAAGGGCTGTTTGTGCACATTCATAAGAGTACACCAGAAAAGTGATTTTACATCTTTACCATGCTCTTAGACACTGGAAACCTAGACATCATGCATGTCTTAGGTTGAAAATCTCAATCTGAAACCACAAACTCCTCTGTTATTTTACATCTGAAAGCAAAAGCAGCCCCAAAACTGCACTCTTGTTTTAGGAGCAAAATACACCTATTTTAATTAATCAACAACAACAAATGGTGAAAGAATACAGTCAAAGGATTTATTTAAGCTTACGTTTATAGCAATTAACCCGATATATGCAAAAAATACCAAAAACCTACATGAGAATCACGATTCGTAAAAATGATGAAAATTCCGCATTTTCACTCAGCAAAGTTTTCTGCATAATGCAAATGAGGAAGTCGTGACCTTCCAGAAGCGCAAAAGTTATGACATAGACCAGGGATTTTCCTACGAAAAACTTGGAAGCAAGTTTCTGTGCTTTGTAAAGCTCTCTTTTATCTCATAACTTTTTAAAATTGTTTGTGTTGGAGAGAGGGAGGAGAAGGGTGGGTGGGGTGAGGGAAGAGAGAGAGTGTGCTGCAATGGTTAGGATGACAGTTAATAAACTGCCATGCCATTGGCACACTGGCTTTTCCCATACAACATTAATGATTGTGTGTTCTGGTTGGCCTGTAGGCAGAGGAGACATTTGATGATCTGGACTTTTACCAGCGTCAGCTTCGTGAACTTGTTGACAGCAAGTCCGAGGACCAGACCAGCTGTGCTCCTCAGAGGTAAGCTAGGCATACATTATACAGTACACACATTTTTTACCAGTTTTTTTCTCCAAAAAATAAAAGTGTCTTCATACAACGGTGATTATAGATACAATGTAGGTAGTAGCATGGACCACAAAACAAATGAGTTTTAGGCTTCAAGGCTTGGGAATTGTCCTCCTAAAGGCAAATTTCTACCAAAATCAAATTGCGTTTCATCCTAAAAAAGAAATTGTCCACCTAATAAAAAGTCAGTGTTGTCAAAAAATCGTAGCACCAGTTTTCTTTTCACGGATTGCTGCTGGGCCTGCATGTAGGTCCTCTTTCGCTCTCTCTCAAGCCTGCATGTAGGTCCTCTTTCGCTCTCTCTCAAGCCTGCATGTAGGTCCTCTTTCGCTCTCTCTCAAGCCTGCATGTAGGTCCTCTTTGGCTCTCTCTCAAGCCTGCATGTAGGTCCTCTTTGGCTCTCTCTCAAGCCTGCATGTAGGTCCTCTTTGGCTCTCTCTCAAGCCTGCATGTAGGTCCTCTTTGGCTCTCTCTCAAGCCTGCATGTAGGTCCTCTTTGGCTCTCTCTCAAGCCTGCATGTAGGTCCTCTTTGGCTCTCTCTCAAGCCTGCATGTAGGTCCTCTTTGGCTCTCTCTCAAGCCTGCATGTAGGTCCTCTTTGGCTCTCTCTCAAGCCTGCATGTAGGTTCTCTTTGGCTCTCTCTCAAGCCTGCATGTAGGTTCTCTTTGGCTCTCTCTCAAGCCTGCATGTAGGTTCTCTTTGGCTCTCTCTCAAGCCTGCATGTAGGTCGTCTTTCGCTCTCTCTCAAGCCTGCATGTAGGTCCTCTTTGGCTCTCTCTCAAGCCTGCATGTAGGTCCTCTTTCGCTCTCTCTCAAGCCTGCATGTAGGTCCTCTTTCGCTCTCTCTCAAGCCTGCATGTAGGTCCTCTTTGGCTCTCTCTCAAGCCTGCATGTAGGTTCTCTTTGGCTCTCTCTCAAGCCTGCATGTAGGTTCTCTTTGGCTCTCTCTCAAGCCTGCATGTAGGTTCTCTTTGGCTCTCTCTCAAGCCTGCATGTAGGTTCTCTTTGGCTCTCTCTCAAGCCTGCATGTAGGTTCTCTTTGGCTCTCTCTCAAGCCTGCATGTAGGTTCTCTTTGGCTCTCTCTCAAGCCTGCATGTAGGTTCTCTTTGGCTCTCTCTCAAGCCTGCATGTAGGTCCTCTTTGGCTCTCTCTCAAGCCTGCATGTAGGTTCTCTTTGGCTCTCTCTCAAGCCTGCATGTAGGTCCTCTTTCGCTCTCTCTCAAGCCTGCATGTAGGTCCTCTTTGGCTCTCTCTCAAGCCTGCATGTAGGTCCTCTTTGGCTCTCTCTCAAGCCTGCATGTAGGTTCTCTTTGGCTCTCTCTCAAGCCTGCATGTAGGTCCTCTTTGGCTCTCTCTCAAGCCTGCATGTAGGTCCTCTTTGGCTCTCTCTCAAGCCTGCATGTAGGTCCTCTTTGACTCTCTCTCAAGCCTGCATGTAGGTCCTCTTTGACTCTCTGTCAAGCCTGCATGTAGGTCCTCTTTCGCTCTCTGTCAAGCCTGCATGTAGGTCCTCTTTGGCTCTCTCTCAAGCCTGCATGTAGGTCCTCTTTGGCTCTCTCTCAAGCCTGCATGTAGGTCCTCTTTGGCTCTCTCTCAAGCCTGCATGCTGGTTGTTTGCAGCCCATTTCAGTTATGCAATACCTAAGTGAAAAGTCGCACAACACAGTTGCAACAAGGTAACTATTACTTTTGCGGGCAGCAAAAAGGCTGAACATGGCTGCTTTGTTTCCTACAGATACCACAGACAAGAACTGGAGTTAACCTTGTTACACGTTTATTGGCGATTTTTAATCAAAGGTTCAAAGCAGTTGTAACGGCGGTGGTCGCACGAGTTGTTCAGAGTGGACAACCGTTCAACGATAGTTCCTATGACAGTTCATGGCAGTGGGAGTAGCTGACCTATAGTGAAATCTGTTTTCAATTAAATTCCCCTTACTCTGTGGACAAAGTGGTGTTTCCAGCTAGCTCATAATTTCAGTTTTCTATGTAAACATTAATTTTTTATAATGCTGGTCATTTTGAAAAAAAAAATCTGTTTTGTGAATAATTTTTCTTCCATTAGACTAGAGTTGACTGTAAGAGGATTCTACTGTAACCTTGTGGTCAATCAATCAATATTTCATTTATTGTCTATTCACACATTCAGGTGATATTAGACATTAATTAATAACAACAACAATATAAATCAAATCACAATTAAGGAACCTTATAACAAAATGGAATGAAAGGGGAAGAGGGATTTAACACCAAACTATAAAAGTCTACCAATAGGAGTCATTGCAATAATTTTCACAACTGCTGTTATCTGTGAATGATGTAATACACCATCTAAAGAATGGCCAAAGAGTAACCTGGTGGTGTGTATGGTAATATTGTATAGTGATGACATCACTAATAGAAATAAACAAGTATTTATATAATCATACTACTACATTTTGTTGGAAAAAAACAAGCACTCTGCAAAAGTGCTTCCCTGGAGCTGCACCATGTTGGTTCATGGAATTAAAAATGTGTTTTAAAATTAGTCAGTTTGGGGTTGTGTATAAATCATTGAAAGCCCGCCCAGAATGCACTAGGTTGCACAGATTTTAATGTAGATTTCAAATTTATCTGGAAGTGGGAGTAAGGGTGCATGCCCCCAGACTTCCCTAGTTTTCAATCATTTTTTCATTTACTAATTCCCATAGCTGGAGTACATTACTGGCCACTGTTGATACAGGCAAGATTTTATGTGTTGTAAAGACATAGTTTGGTGGTGGTCTTGAAGACTGGTCAACACCTGGTGCCTGGGATGTCCAGGCAGTTTGTATTTTGGATATGATAAATTGTAGCCGTAGCCTGAAATTTGTTGGGCAATCATTTTGTCTGTGCTTTCATTTGTTCTTCACAGTCCTGTTTCCTTGGTAGTGTCAAATCTGATTGCCATCTTTGTGTGATTGGGATATTACTATTGCCATCTTTGTGTGATTGAGATATTACTGTTTTGTTGTGATTTGTTTGTAGCACACCGTAATGATTGGATGTATGTGTTCTTTGACGTGCAGTCAATGGTTGGAAATTCAACAACTCAAGACTGTCAAGAAGAAAAAGGATGTAGATACCAGGGCTAGCAAGGGACGAAAATTGAGGTGAGTTTTCGTCTTCTTCAGGTGCTTGTGGTGGATTAAATAACAGCAATGTTTGTTTAACAAGAACTGTATTTTGAACAGGGTTGATATTTGTGGTGAAATGTACCACTGCCTGAAAGGGAGAGGTGAAGGAATTAATGTTTTGTTTGTAATGTTGTAGATACAACATCCATGCTAAGCTGGTCAACTTCATGACAGCCTCAGATGATTCCACGTGGTCGGAGGAAGCCAAGTACGTTCTTTTATTTTAATTAAAAAAATTGTTCGCATTGTAATTTTTGTAGCAAAATAACCATCAAGCTTTCATTTTGTCTGAATATTCATTCACACACACTGAGAATCAATCAGAACTTAGCCGTTTTTTAATGTTACTGCACTAGACTTGTTTGATTGTAGTGATAACTATAACAGTGATAATATTGCTAATGGTGTTGACGATGACAACAGCAGTGATACTCACCAGCTCAAGTCCTATGTCAGCAGCACTTTTCACTGCCTCTGCGTTTTGCTTGCTGCGGGCTATTTATAGCTTGCCTGCACCCCTCTTCCGGTGAAAGGAAGCATCGGCAAAGCTATTTATAGCTAGCCTGGCTGACCTAACCTCAAAATCTGAAAAGCTTTGGTTGAGCCGCTGTGTACTAAAGATTGTGGTGATGAAGATGACAGCAGGAATACTAATGCTTCTGGTGTTGACGATGACAACAGGGATACTAATGATGTGTTGATGATGACATCAATGATAATAACAATATGGTGGTCATGATGATGACAACAATGATACAGAGTTTTGCTGTTTGTTCCATTTTCAGAGAATTGTTGTTTTTGTTAACAAATGTTTTCTGTTTCTTTTTTTTGCAGGAATGAACTTTTCAAGAATCTTTTTAAATGAGGATCTATTACTTTAAACACTGGATATTTGGACATAAATTCTTGTGTAGCAGCTATAATATTAGCCAACTCTTGTTTACCGCAGCATGTCTTCATTACCACCAAAGAAATTATTTAGGTCTACAGCCATTAGTGTTTTTGTGGACTATAGAATTTAGGTTTTGTGTGGTTTAGTGTTGTCAGTTTTTGTAGTCCAGTGACTACAACTGTATGATTGTGTCAATGACTGCTGTATGATTGTGTCAATGACTGTTCAGTGTGACCAGAGATGCCCAAGAGGGAGTGCACTGGGTCCACATGACTCCACCACCTACCTACTCCCCAACCCATCCACTCCCCCCAAAAAATAAATTTAAAACAAATTATAAAATATTAAAAAATAAAAAAGCAGAAGTGCAATTACAGCTTTTGACAATTCTTTGACGACCGCTGCCTGTCAAACCTCAGTAGTTTGACCATTCTGGAAACTGGAAATTAGCATATAAAAGGTGTTGGTGCAACCCTCCCCCCTGATCTGACTGTGGTCAGACCCTGGTAACCGTTTAAATGATTGTTCTGTGTGACTGTTTACATGACTGTTCTGTGACTGTTTACATGACTATTCTGTGTGACTGTTGAATTAACTGACTGTTCAGTGTGACCGTTTATATTACTGTTCAGTGTGACTGTTTACATGACTGTTCAGTGACTGTTTATATTACTGTTCAGTATGACTGATTTACTGACTGTTCAGTGTGACTGTTTAACTGACTGTTCTGTGTGACTGTTTAACTGACTGTGATTTGTGTGACTATTATGTGACTTTAACATGAGTGTTCTGTTTGTGATCTGTGTGATTGTTTAGCTGACTGATTTGTGTGACTGTTTAACTGACTGTGATCTGTGTGACAGTTTAACTTTCTGATTTGTGTGACTGTTCTGTGACTGTTAACATGGGTGTTCTGTTTGTGATCTGTGTGACGGTTTAACTGACTGATTTGTGTGACTGTTTATTTATTTATTTTATTTAATCGTTCTTATATAGCGCTTTTCCAGCTCAAAAGCTGCTGAAGGCGCTGGCCGATACAGGATCTAACTCAAGCCGCCCGAGACGCCCACCCGCAGCCTTTGGGCGCATGGTCTGACGCCCGGACGACTGAGCACAATCCTGGGCAGCCAGGGATGGGGGAGAAGGACCTAGGTGCATGCTGGGTGTGTTCTTGTCACCGGCACTCACCCCTCTAGGACATGAGCGTCAGGATCTTTAAAGTCTTTATGATGGAATGTATGCGACACAGACTAGACCTCGGTTTATACTCTCATCCAAAGGAGTAGGAAAACAGGAGTAAAGTGTCTTTCCCAGGGACACAACACAATGGCCCGACCAGGGCTCGAACCCTGGACCTTCAGATCCGCAAGCCGAAGCACTACCATTAGACCACCGTGCCTCCCTGTTCTGTGACTGTTAACATGAGTGTTCTGTTTGTGATCTGTGTGACTGTTTAGCTGACTGATTTGTGTGACTGTTCTGTGACTGTTAACATGGGTGTTCTGTTTGTGATCTGTGTGACTGTTTAACTGACTGATTTGTGTGACTGTTTAACAGACTGTGATTTGTGTGAGTGTTCTGTGACAGTTAACATGGGTGTTCTGTTTGTGATCTGTGTGACTGTTCTAACTGACTGATTTGTGTGACTGTTCTGTGACTGTTAACATGGGTGTTCTATTTGTGATCTGTGTGACTGTTTAACTGACATTTCTGCATTGTAACTGTTTACATGGCTGTGTTCTTCTGCTGCTTGGTAAAATATTTGTACTGAAAAAAAGACTGCTTGAATGAGAGAATAAAATGAAGTTGATAATAATCCTTAGCTGTAGTTTGATATAATCCTCTCTCTCTCTCTCTCTCTCTCTCTCTCTCTCTCTCTCTCTCTCTCTCTCTCTCTCTCTCTCTCTCTCTCTCTCTCTCTCTCTTATCTCAATAAATTATGCATCAATAGCACCCATGTTTATGTAATAACATTGCTAAGTATGTACACTTCCAGCAAATAAAAACTAACCAAGGATTTTTTCAGGTAAAAATTTGATGAGTTTATGGTTGCGCAAAGCAGTTAAAATAATGTGAGGAAAAGCCGATTTTAGACAAATAATTGTGTGAGGAAAAACAGATTTTAGACAAATAATGTGAGGAAAAGCCGATTTTAGACAAATAATGTTGTGAGGAAAAGCTGATTTTAGACAAATAATGTGAGGAAAAGCAGATTTTAGGCAAGGAATGTTTAAGTGGTACAGAGTGTGGTGGAAGAGGTATTTTATGCATGAACAGTATTGTATTGCAATCCTGCCAACGTAATTCTGAGAAACAGGCTCTGCAGCACGCTTGAAAAGACTGCTGTAGAACTTTGATTTTGTTTGTTTTATTTTTGTCAGTGGGGTAGTGTCGCGAAAATACGCGTCTCTTCTGCCAGTTTTCCTGACAGCAACGGTACATCGTTTGTTTTATTTTTTCGTATTGTTCAAATGACATATTTTGGGTGCCTTTGGATGAAATGCTCAAGACTCTATGTTTTGACGTCGGTGTATACGTCATAGACCGATTGCGTCAGAGCAGAGCACGGGGACATTTTGTCAACAACACCGTTCACGGGCCAACAATCGAAGAAGACTCCTAGATGCGGCATTAACTGTGCAAGGCACACCAGTTGAAGGAAGCCAAGAGGGATACTGAGAAGTACCTGAGGATACTGAATGAATCAGCTTTGGGTGGAAAAGGTCCGCCAACTTTCAACTGGTTCAACTATCCAAGGTCGTCAATCTACTGGGCGTTACCCGTATCAGGAGCCATCTTGACCGTCACGAACCGTTGGGTTCTTTCTTCATGCGCCATCGTGGGTACGTGTTTAGCTAAACTGTACTGAGCTAACAGAGACTAGATAGATAGCTAGACAGGTAAACGTATCAATAATAATTATTCATGCACCATTGTGGGTACGTATTTAGTTAGCCTGTACTGGGCTAGCAGACGCCAGATAGATAGTTCTAAGATATACAAAAATGTGTTTATTCCACGTTAGTTAGTTTGTTTTCGTATGAAATAATTATAATTTTTCCATTATTGTTTCTACATTTTTTAGCCTTAGTGCGTTCTAGACCGATTCGTAGATTTCTTAGACGTCATCTAACAGCGTTGATAAATATATGATTCTGTTTAGATTTAGATCTTTTGCAGAGGATCCGGTTTGGAGAACACTTGGCAGAAGTGTTTGTTTATGTCATTGTATGTAAGGCATGAAAGTGGAAGGATGAAAGTAGGATCATCAGTCATCTCATCTATCATTCATTATCACCTATCGTGTGTTATAAATTATACAACGTTTTTTAAAGGTTCGACGAACGAGCATTACATCATACTTGTGCTTCATTCTAGAAAAGTCATCCATTCATATTTGGGACATTAGGTCACCACCTGATCGTTTCAGGCGCAAGTCAGTGCAGGCCGGAAGAAGTGGTGCAGGCCAGAAGAATTGATGCAGGCCGGAAGAATCGGTGCAGGCCGGAAGAAACAAGTGCAGACTGAGAGTTGTATAGAAGTCGCCGGGTGACAACTTCAAGATATCCATAACATCATGGAAAAGCCAGCGACAATGAAGTAACAATATAAAGAAAGACATCGACACTCCGCGACTGCAAGATAATTTGAGTATATTCTCCAGTCTCGATACTGCAGATAAGTGATTTATCTTATTACAATTTGAACAACAGCTGGAACATCTCTGTCCAAGTACTATACCATCGTATTTGACTATATCATTCTCAGACCATATCGTTCTCAATCATTCATAATTTCATATTTGAGTGAAGAATTCGATTTATATCACCATCACATTCTGAGTGTACACATCTATGGTGCAAATGCGCGCGTGTTTCCTATCTTTGATGCTATAACTCTATCCTGAATTGCACACACCACTTATTATTTACGGATCCGGAGGCAACCACGGCAGGTGGTGCAGCACCTCCCTGAAATCACTGCGTATTTTGGGTAAGGGCTGCACAAGGATCCTCCCGTGCGTTGACATATTGGGGGCATCGTTTCCGGGATAAGTGTGTGTGTCAGTTGAGGATACGGTATCAGAACCGAGAATAAGCATCAAAGATTTGACCATGACGTGTGTCTTCAAAATTTAATGCGGGCGGTTGGAGGGAGCCACTATTACAACTGGGTGGACACACCTTCTGCCACAGTGTAACATCCACTTTTATCGGACGATCTAGCAATAAGACCAAACATGCATTAGCCATAATTTTAGTTTTATTTCGAGCCTGTACAATGTTCGTTTCTTTGGGAAAATACACACAGTAGTAGGTGAGTAACTAGAAGATCTAAGCTTTCCGCAAGGGTTACAGCGGTAAGTCACGTGAGAAGAGGTACGAGGTTACCATCACGATATATGATCTAACACTAGTTACGAGAATCAAACTATACTCGTATTCACATACGTATAGACGTTTTCACCTCTAAAGACAGTGCAGTTAGCAGTTTATTTGAAAGCAACTTGCGTTTGAGATCGTTATAGGTAGATAACATGCTCATGATAACGCATGTATGGTAAAGCTATCTGGCACTTGAAAGTAGTTTATTTTCCAAACGAACATCGACCAAGTGTCGAAAGCAGTTCATGTGATTGTTGAATCACAACCAGATATTCAAGTAATAATTGTATTACAGCAGGTACCCAATAATTATCACAATGTCGCAAGAACGCGTTAGAACGCGTCAGGGAACGTCACGAACGAACGACCAAGAGGAGATACCAGACTGGAAGGTTCGCATGGAACAGTGGAAAAGCGAGGGGGAGATGTTAGGCCTAACAGGTAAGGACCTTTTAGATTATGTCTCACGGAGTAGGAAAGAAGAAAAAGAAGACGCTGAGCGCCGACGGAAAGAAGAAGAGGAGAAAGAAGAGCGCCGTAAGAAAGAAGAAAAGGAAGACGCCGAGCGCCGACGAAAAGAAGAAGAGGAGAAAGAAGAGCGCCGGAGGAAAGAAGAAGAGGAGAAAGAAGAGCGCCGGAGGAAAGAAGAAGAGGAGAAAGAAGAGCGCCGGAGGAAAGAAGAAGAGGAGAAAGAAGAGCGCCGGAGGAAAGAAGAAGAGGAGAAAGAAGAGCGCCGGAGGAAAAAAGAAGATGAGAAAGAAGAGCGCCGTAGGAAAGATGAAGAAGAGAGAGAGGAGCGGGAAAGAGAATTTCGCTTACGGGAGCGAGAACAAGAACAGGTCGCGGAAAATCAGAAAGCAGAACGGGAGCTTACAATCAGGTTGAAGGAGCTTGAGCTAGAAATGCACCGAGAACTTCAATCGACGGCTTCCGCATCCAGGATAAGTAATAACTCTGTAAACGGAAGTAGGATAAAAATCAAACTGCCGTTTTACGAGGACAACGACGACCTCGAAACATACCTGAAACAATTTGAGCGAGTAATGAAGGCGGAGAACTGTCAGCAAGAAGACTGGGGAGTTAGGCTAATAGCTCTATTAAAAGGGAAGGCCAGAGAAATCATGACTCAGCTCAGTGATGCCGACGTGTTCGACTACGACACTCTAAAAGAAGAGTTGCTCAAGAGGTTTCAGTTAACCACAGAAGAATACCGCAAGAGATTGAAAGACGCAAGACAGACGTCGACTGAAATGGCCAAGGAATTCATGTTCCGAATCAGGTTGTATAGGAAGCGGTGGTTCGAACTGTCGAAGAGATCATCAACAGTCAAGGACTGGGAAGACTTGATAGACATGGCACATTTCATCGAAGGCTTACCAGCTGACAAAGCCCGATTTGTCAAGGAACATAAGCCGAGCACTGGCGACGAAGCAGTAGAGGCTGCATCATTATTCGAATCAATCAGGATGTCTGAGACTCCGCGAGTCAGATTCGAAGAGCGCCATCGATCGCTTAGAAGGGACCACCAGCAAGAGGCGAAAAGGCACAGATCGCCCAGTGTAGAGTCGCGCGACAGCCGCAGTCCAAGCCCTGGAGAACATAATAATGGAAATTCAAGCACATTTAGGGCATCGAGCCAGCGCAGCCGAAGCGGTACCATAGAATGTTATCGTTGCAGCGGACCACACAAGGCATCAGACTGTCAACAAGGTCGCAGTCACCAAGGCCACAATCGCCAAGCCGTCACATACAAGCGCACAGCGTCAAGACTCTAACAGCTTCCAATGCCGCTTGTGCAATACAGACGGGATCGCAATTGTGCGAGAAATGCAGCAGTATTCCGTTTAAACCGGAATGTACCCTCATCGTCGAAGGGACATTAACGGAGGGAATACGTGACACCGGAGCCACTATGACAGTGGTGAAGGCAAACCTGATCCCTGCAGAGAAGTACACTGGGGAGAAAACGAAAATCAAACTCGCTAAAGCAGACCAAGAAATAGAGGTGCCTTTAGCGAAAGTACACTTGGACACACCTTTCTTTATTGGGGAGACTGAAGTGCTTGTTTTGGAGGACACATTGTACCCAGTATTGATTGGAAACTCCACAACTTTGAGAAAGAATGACAACGAAACGATTCCCGTTTATGCAACCAGAGACATTTGTTGCAACGTAGAGACCCGGTGCAGTTCAAGAGGGAAAGCAAACCGAGAGCTCTTGATAGAGGGAAACACTATCGGAGGAGTTACCAGTGCCGAGTTAAGGAAAGCCCAGCAAGAGGACGAGACCCTTAACAGTGCGAAGGAAGCAGCCAAAGCACCAAGACCCATCCGTAGAGACAACAAAAGAACATGTAAATATCTTTGGAAGGACGGCATCCTTTATCGAGAGTTTGTTTCGACAGAAGGAACCAAGAAGCAGATCGTGGTACCCAAAAAGTACAGAAACGGTATCATGAAGCTGGCACATGACATGCCAATGAGCGGCCATTTGGGCAACAAGAAAACACGCGACCGCATATGGGCGAATTTCTATTGGCCAGGAATCATCGGAGATGTACAAAGATATTGCGCATCATGTGATGCATGCCAAAGAACAGCGCCAAAAGGAACTACCAGGAAACTTCCCATGGGACGCGTGCCACTAGTGGGAGTACCATTCGAAAAGGTAGCCATTGACTTGATCGGACCGTTCACCACGCCATCAGATAGGAAACATCGTTACGTGCTGACGATGGTGGACTATGCAACACGTTACCCAGAGGCAACCCCTTTGAAAACTTGCAAGGCACCCGAAGTTGCCGAAGCCCTATGGACGATGTGGACCAGAGTAGGAGTGCCAAAAGAAATAATAACAGATCAAGGGTCACAGTTCACTGGAGAAGTGATGAAAGATCTACAACGATTGTTGAGTGTCAAGGGGATAACAACGACACCTTACCACGCTCAAGCAAACGGGTTGGTTGAAAGATTCAACGGCACACTGAAGCAGATGATCAGAAAAATGTGTCTGGAACAGCCTACAGAATGGGACAGACTAATACCTGCCTTGTTGTTTGCATACAGGGAGGTTCCACAGGAGTCTACGTCATTCTCACCGTTTGAATTACTGTACGGGAGAACAGTAAGGGGACCACTACAAATACTCAAAGAGCTGTGGGTGAACACGAATATAGCGCCTGAGACCCGAACAGCCGCGCAATACGTAACTGATTTGAGAAACAGGATCGAGGAAACATGCGCTATTGCCAGAAAACACCTGGAAACGGCGACAGCACGACACGCGCGCCAATTCAACAAAAAGGCCAAGATGAGAGAATTGAGAAAAGGAACAAGAGTTCTGCTACTACTTCCAGAGAAGAACAACAAGCTGGAATTGACTTGGAAGGGACCTTTCACAATACAGGAGAAAGTGAACCAATACACCTACAAGGTGGAGATCAACGGTAAGTTGAAAACGTACCACGCAAATCTCCTGAAGGAATATGTGGAAAGAGAACCAGAACCCGCAGTAGCAGTGGTGATGCTTGAAGACGAAATCAGCATCGACGAGAAAGATGAGTCATTGCAAGAGTACGTAAATGCTCTACCATCCATCCCTTTGGGTCGCACTGAGACTCATCAGGATGTTCTCATCAACCCTGAGTTGGAGGCATCTCAGAAAGCTGAGATCGTGGAAATATGCCAAAACCACGAAACAGTGTTAAGCGATCTACCAGGCAAAACGGTTTTGGAGAAATGCCATTTGCGTACTCGCTCTGAAAAACCAGTGCACGTGAAACAATATCCATTACCCCACGCAGCGAGAGACACCGTCCAAAAGGAGGTGCAGGAGATGATCAAACTCGGAGTGATAGAACCAAGCATATCAGCGTACAGCGCACCCATTGTACTGGTGAAAAAGAAAGATGGTTCAATTCGATTCTGTATCGATTACCGGAAACTAAACAACGAAATCGAATTCGACAGTGAACCCATGCCAGACGTCGATCAGCTTTTTGCGAAACTCAGCAACGCAAAATATTTTTCGAAACTCGACCTATCTAAAGGATACTGGCAAATTCCAGTCGATGAAAAGGATCGTCACAAGACAGCATTCTCGACACCATACGGTCAATACCAATGGACCACCATGCCATTTGGATTGAAAACAGCAGGGGCAATTTTCACCCGCATGATGAGGAAACTACTACAACCCATGGGCAGAGACGATGTCGACAACTTCATTGACGACATACTAGTCGCATCCGAAACATGGGAGGAGCACTTAGAAGCTCTAGAACAAGTGCTGACAAGACTAGAGCACGCTGGACTCACAGCCAAACCTTCAAAATGCCACCTTGGGTTCCAGGAACTGTCATACCTGGGACATCAAATAGGGAAAGGGAAGATTCAACCAGAGGACGACAAAATAGGGAAACTGGCAAAAGCAGAAAGACCTACTACAAAGAAAGAAGTACGAGCTTTCCTAGGACTAGCCGGTTACTATCGGAAGTTTGTTCCAAACTTTGCCGAAATCGCTAGCCCACTCACAGATATGACCAAAGCCAAGCAGCCAGACCGAGTGCAGTGGAACGAAACAGCTGAAAAGGCTTTTTCCACATTAAAGAGTCATCTGTGCAGCAAACCCATCATGAGGTTACCCGACAAGGAAAAGGAGTTTGTGCTACGCACAGACGCATCTGACAAAGCCATAGGAGCAATCCTATTGCAGGATCACGGAGAGGGACCACAACCTGTGGCTTACGCTAGCAGGAAACTGAAGAACGCGGAAAGAAACTATGCCACAGTTGAGAAGGAATGCCTAGCATCCGTCTGGGCCATCAAGAAGTTTGAACCATACTTATATGGGAAGCAATTCATACTTGAGACGGACCATCAACCACTCCAATACTTGGAGAAGTCAAAAACAGAAAACGGCCGACTGATGAGATGGGCTCTTGCTCTCCAACAATATGACTACAAAGTGAGAATCATCAAAGGGAAAGACAACGTGGGTGCTGACTACTTGAGCCGCTCTTTCACGAACGAGAATTAGCTAAAAACTAGAGTTTTTAGTTTCAGAAGGGACCTATGTCGCGAAAATACGCGTCTCTTCTGCCAGTTTTCCTGACAGCAACGGTACATCGTTTGTTTTATTTTTTCGTATTGTTCAAATGACATATTTTGGGTGCCTTTGGATGAAATGCTCAAGACTCTATGTTTTGACGTCGGTGTATACGTCATAGACCGATTGCGTCAGAGCAGAGCACGGGGACATTTTGTCAACAACACCGTTCACGGGCCAACAATCGAAGAAGACTCCTAGATGCGGCATTAACTGTGCAAGGCACACCAGTTGAAGGAAGCCAAGAGGGATACTGAGAAGTACCTGAGGATACTGAATGAATCAGCTTTGGGTGGAAAAGGTCCGCCAACTTTCAACTGGTTCAACTATCCAAGGTCGTCAATCTACTGGGCGTTACCCGTATCAGGAGCCATCTTGACCGTCACGAACCGTTGGGTTCTTTCTTCATGCGCCATCGTGGGTACGTGTTTAGCTAAACTGTACTGAGCTAACAGAGACTAGATAGATAGCTAGACAGGTAAACGTATCAATAATAATTATTCATGCACCATTGTGGGTACGTATTTAGTTAGCCTGTACTGGGCTAGCAGACGCCAGATAGATAGTTCTAAGATATACAAAAATGTGTTTATTCCACGTTAGTTAGTTTGTTTTCGTATGAAATAATTATAATTTTTCCATTATTGTTTCTACATTTTTTAGCCTTAGTGCGTTCTAGACCGATTCGTAGATTTCTTAGACGTCATCTAACAGCGTTGATAAATATATGATTCTGTTTAGATTTAGATCTTTTGCAGAGGATCCGGTTTGGAGAACACTTGGCAGAAGTGTTTGTTTATGTCATTGTATGTAAGGCATGAAAGTGGAAGGATGAAAGTAGGATCATCAGTCATCTCATCTATCATTCATTATCACCTATCGTGTGTTATAAATTATACAACGTTTTTTAAAGGTTCGACGAACGAGCATTACATCATACTTGTGCTTCATTCTAGAAAAGTCATCCATTCATATTTGGGACATTAGGTCACCACCTGATCGTTTCAGGCGCAAGTCAGTGCAGGCCGGAAGAAGTGGTGCAGGCCAGAAGAATTGATGCAGGCCGGAAGAATCGGTGCAGGCCGGAAGAAACAAGTGCAGACTGAGAGTTGTATAGAAGTCGCCGGGTGACAACTTCAAGATATCCATAACATCATGGAAAAGCCAGCGACAATGAAGTAACAATATAAAGAAAGACATCGACACTCCGCGACTGCAAGATAATTTGAGTATATTCTCCAGTCTCGATACTGCAGATAAGTGATTTATCTTATTACAATTTGAACAACAGCTGGAACATCTCTGTCCAAGTACTATACCATCGTATTTGACTATATCATTCTCAGACCATATCGTTCTCAATCATTCATAATTTCATATTTGAGTGAAGAATTCGATTTATATCACCATCACATTCTGAGTGTACACATCTATGGTGCAAATGCGCGCGTGTTTCCTATCTTTGATGCTATAACTCTATCCTGAATTGCACACACCACTTATTATTTACGGATCCGGAGGCAACCACGGCAGGTGGTGCAGCACCTCCCTGAAATCACTGCGTATTTTGGGTAAGGGCTGCACAAGGATCCTCCCGTGCGTTGACAGGTAGTCCAGTGACTACAATTGTATGTTTCAGTAATTGTGTCAATGATAGTGTTTTGTGTGACTCTTTACATAGTTGTGTTCTTGTTCTGTGTGAGTGTTTACATGGTTATGTTCTGTGTGTCTGTTTACATGGTTGTGTTCTGTGTATTTACATGGTTGTGTTCTGTGTGAGTATTTACATGGTTGTGTTCTGTGTGAGTATTTACATGGTTGTGTTCTGTGTGACTGTTTACGTGGTTGTGTTCTGTGTGACTGTTTACGTGGTGGTGTTCTGTGTGACTGTTTACATGATTGTGTTCTGTGTGTTTACATGGCTGTGTTCTGTGTGTGTATTTACATGGTTGTGTTCTGTGTGAGTATTTACATGGTTGTGTTCTGTGTGAGTATTTACATGGTTGTGTTCTGTGTGAGTATTTACATGGTTGTGTTCTGTGTGACTGTTTACGTGGTTGTGTTCTGTGTGACTGTTTACGTGGTGGTGTTCTGTGTGACTGTTTACATGATTGTGTTCTGTGTGTTTACATGGCTGTGTTCTGTGTGACTGTTTACATGATTGTGTTCTGTGTGTTTACATGGCTGTGTTCTGTGTGACTGTTTACATGATTGTGTTCTGTGTGTTTACATGGCTGTGTTCTGTGTGACTGTTTACATGATTGTGCTGTGTGAGTGTTTACATGGTTGTGTTCTGTGTGAGTGTTTACATGGTTGTGTTCTGTGTGACTGTTTACATGTTTGTGGCCTGTGTGAGTGTTTACATGGCTATGTTCTGTGTGACTGTTTACATGATTGTGCTCTGTGTGTTTACATAGTTGTGTTCTGTGTGACTGTTTACATGGCTATGTTCTGAGTTCCCCTTGGGGTCATGAGCAATCTTGCCACTATAGATTGTTCTAACCTATAAAGGGTACAGTGAAAGCCCCAGTTGAAAACCTGTCTTGCCTTTGTAGGCATGACAAATTAACTGCGGCAACAGTTCCCCCCGTTGGAGTACCGGGGGTTTCAGTATAAATAGTATCCCCACTTTCTGGAAATTTAGTGCTTTAAATTCCCACTGTCGCTGTCTTCCTCATTTGCTCTTTCCCATTCCCGATCTGTCCTACCACTCTGCTTTACTATCTTCTTCTTCGCTAGATCAATGACCTACCTTTTTTCTTGAAAACTCTTCCTGGACAAGACTCCTTGTTTGTGTATGAGGTCTGTTGGATCAGCTTGGGAGTGTTGGACGCTTTCTGCCGGGTGGAGAGAGAGCAATAATGGGCTCTGAACCCCAAAGCTCAAAGAGTTACTAAAGGAGGCCTTTTATTGCAATTTATGGCTGTTTTATGAGCTTTTAAAAAGCGCTCCAAAGCACTCTGGGAATCCGCAATTTGCTAAATATAATACATATTCGTATATCTTGCGTCTTTGGTCTCCCCATCAACTCCAAAACTTAGCCAGTTAATTAGTTATTTGTCAAAACTTATTTCAAAACTTAGAAATAAAACTTAGAAAAAATACCTTATTTAGAAAGTAGAAAACTTACAGAAAACTTACTTAGAAAATTTAAAAAATACGTTACTACTGGAATTGGAAATTTTTACAAAAACCGGTGGTAGCACTTCCCGCTTGGACTCTCTCCCTAACTTGGTGGAGTGGGACGGACCCCTCGACCTTTTGCACGCATCTCCCACTCCACCAAGTGAGCCCAAGCGTTGTGGCATGTGTTGTCTGTCATCAAACCCCAAATGGGGAATCTCTACGAGACGAAATTAGAGAAACCCACGGAGGTGTACTGACTGAACTTTGGCTGCGAGTCGGACAGTTGGGTTAAGTAGGAGGTTCCCAGGATACAGCGCGCAGCCTCCTGTCTTACCCAATGTCATGCAACCGTTCGTTCTTGCGTTCAATATCTGTTTACTTGTTGCCTGAGGCTTGACAATTGGATTAAGTAGGAAGGGATCGAGAGTTAGCGTGCACCTTCCAGTCTTATCCATTGTCATGGCAATTTTCAACATGTATCCAAGCCACTTGCCACTTTGTACACTGTGTCTATTATTGCAATAGGACAGACATTTGGCCTTAATGCCTTAGCAAATTCAACACATGCCACAGAAGTGACTAACCACACCGAAAATCTATGTTGTTTGTAGATTATAGTCAAACGACACTTTCGCATATAGGTGACTACTGGACCGATTTATACTGACACCAGCGGGCCAGTTGTTGGTAAAGGGGAAAATAATATGATCACACGTTGACCAATCCGGGATTCGAACCAGCGACCTTTCGGTTACTAGCAAGACGCTCTTACCAACTGAGCTACCCGGCCGAAAATCTATACTTCCTTTTTTCTTTATATCCCCATCCAGATCGCTCATAAAAGAAGATTGGGCTTGGGAAATTACATACAACAAACCAGCATTAATATTCGTTATTCTAAATGTACAATTCTAAATAATACACCATTAAGTGCAGCAATCTTTATTACATATTGTTCATATTAATTTTAAAAAGTGTAACAAATAGATATATAAATAAAAATTTATATTAAAGCATGTTTCCCATTTACTAGCTGTAAGTTAAACCAAGGGAAATAATTTGTGTGTATTTTAAACATGCATTAAGCATGTGATCCAGTTGAAAAACAGAATTGGAAATTCCCCTTTACTAGACCAGAGGAAATAATTTGTGTACAGGAATATTTGTGTGCTTTCTCTGTGTGAATGTAAAATCCTTAGTAAGTTTTTTGCCTTTGCTTAGATATATAAAAATAAATTTATATTAAGCATGTGATCCAGTTGAAAACAGCAAATAGAAATTTATATTAATCATGTGATCCAGTTAAAAACAGAACCTGGAATTCCCTTTGCTAGGGGCAGTGTGAAATAATCAATATTCTTGGCCTAAGCCCAGTTTATTCAATCGGGAATTCCCGCAAACATTAATGTTACAACCTTATACAGAGTGTTTTTAATTTAAATTTAATTTAATTGCTATCAAAACAGCCAAATATTGTACTAAAAAGGCCTTTTAAGAGTTTTATATTAAGCATGTGATCCAATTAAAACAGAACCTGGAATTCCCTTTGCTAGGGGCAGTGTGAACTAATCAATATTCTTGGCCTAAGCCCAGTTTATTCAATCGGGAATTCCCGCAAACATTAATGTTACAACCTTATTCCATTAACGCTATTTACTTCTTATCCATTCAGTTTTTTTAAATAATTATTTTTAATTTAAAGTTTTGCGTCAGTATAAAAATGACGGACACAAAAAGTCTTTCACAATCTCATTTGTTTAAAGACATCTTTCAAACTTTACAACTTCAAATTTTTGACAGTCAAAATGTTATTAAATCTGTTTATAATAATTACGAATTTGTACTTAACAATTTTACTTTCACATCCCCTGTTAAAATTCGCATTCACGCTCAAATAACTTTTATTAAACCCGGCAGTATTGATGAAACGATGACTGTGTGGATTTCTTCAAGTCAAATTGAAGTGTTAAAATCTTCAGACCTAGACAATGCTTATAACAACATCTTGATCAATCAGTTACAAGACAGCATTGAGCGCGCAACTATGAGAGGGTCTGGATGGGCAGAGGGAAATTTAGAATCATTAGAACTGAACATTGCAAAGTATAATCCAATCAAAGGAAAATCTTATATCCCTCTTCCCAAAGAAATTCTTGACAAAAAGGCTGTATTGAATATTAAGAACACTGACGACAAATGTTTTGTGTGGTGTGTTTTGGCTAAATTATATCCTATTCAGTCGAAACAACATCCCGAAAGGGTGGCGCTATACAAAGATAAAGTAACAAACTTAAATCTTAAAGACATTAATTTTCCTGTTAGCCTTGACGCCATTGACAAATTTGAATCACAAAACTCTCCTATAACAGTCAATGTATATGTTTGGGACCCTGAATCAAAACTTATGCCTTTAAGAATCTCTCCTAATGCCCCATCGTTTTCAGACCTCAATCACCACGTTGATCTTTTACTAATAACCGACCCGCAAGATCCTAGCATGCAACATTATACTCTGATACGAAACATATCTAGATTATTAGGACACACTTCAAAACATCATGGCAAACAATATTTGTGCAGACGCTGTTTAACTAGAGTCTCTAATCTCCAAGTGGCTGACAAGCACAGTAAGGTATGTAAAAGTATGACAGATATTCAAACCCGCCTTGTGTTACCGAAGCCAGGTTCTCAAGTATATTTTAAAAACATCAACAAACAATTCAAGCAGCCTTATATAGTTTATGCCGACTTCGAATCATTGATTTTAAAATATCAAGGCCCACAAGGATTTTGTACGCCTAATTCATTCCTTACACACCTTCACGAAGTCTGCAGTTTTGGGTATGTAGTTGTTAGAGCCGACGGACAACATACAGAGCCGGTAATTTACAGAGGGCCAGACGCAGCTAGGAAGTTCTTAGATGAGATGAACAAAATATACAAATTGTGTTTACTGCAGCTAGATAATCCAGCGCCCATGATATTTACTGAATCTGACTCCCATAATTTTAAAGCAGCAACACATTGCCACATTTGTAATAAAGAGTTTGACCCGAAGGACACAAAGGACACGAAGTCCCAAAGAGTGAGAGATCATTGTCACATAACAGGGGCATTTAGAGGTGCAGCTCATCAGAAATGCAACTTGGAATATGGAATCAAACATTTCTCTCTCCCTATTTTCATTCACAATCTTCGAAATTACGACTCCCATTTAATCATGCAGGCAGTGACGAAAGCATACAAAGTGTCATGTATTGCCGAGACAGAAGAAAAATATAAAACTTTCACTCTGAATAAATTAAAGTTTTACGACAGCTTTCAACATTTGTCTTCCAGTTTAGAAACACTAGCTAAGAACTTACCCAGCTATCCTATCACTAGCAAATATTTTCCAGACGTTACACTAATTCGGAAAGGTGTGTATCCTTATGAATACATGGATTCTTGGGAAGTGTTTGAAGACCCCTTGGGGTCATGAGCAATCTTGCCACTGTAGATTGTTCAAACCTATAAAGGGAACAGTGAAAGCCACAGTTGAAAACCTGTCTTTCCTTTATAGGCAAGACGCTTCACTGCGGCAACAGTACCCCCGTTGGAGTGCCGGGGGTTTTCAGTATAAATAGTATCCCCACTTTATGGAAATTTAGTGCTTTAAATTCCCACTGTCGCTGTCTTCCTCATTTACTCTTTCCTATTCTTGCTCTGTCCTTCACTCTGCTATACTATCTTCTTCTTCGCTAGATCAATGACCTACCTTTTTTCTTGAAAACTCTTCCTGGACAAGACTCCTTGTTTGTGTATGAGGTCTGTTGGATCAGCTTGGGAGTGTTGGACGCTTTCTGCCGGGTGGTCACTAGGGCTTCCTATGAATGTACTATTTAGCACTATAGGCATTTTATATGTATGTGTTTGGTTGATGATTTATAATGATGTTTGTATTCTATTTTGTTTTTGTAACCGGGGTGTTCGCGTAGTTGAGGTCAACCCTCAGCCGTCCCCCGCGTGGGATGTCTTTATTGTAAAGTGACTGGCCGGTGGAGGGCATTCAATTTTCCCACTGGGGTTGTTTCAGCAGATCTTTTATGCGGATCGGGGGTTGTCCGGTCCTGATTTGGCTCGGAAGAGTCCGCTGGACCTAAAGCAACAATAAATCAATCAATCAATCAGTGTTTGAAGAACTAGAATTACCTCCTAAAGAGAACTTCTATTCTTCACTCAATAAAAGTTTCATAAGTGATACCGATTATGAACATGCCCAGAATGTCTGGAATGCACTCGGATGTAAAAACCTTGGTGACTACCACGACATATATTTAAAAGCCGACGTCTGTTTGTTGGCTGATGTGTTTGAAAAATACAGAGAAACGAGTTTACATCATTACTCCCTCGACCCTTCTCATTATATTTCTTCGCCAGGAATGAGTTGGGATGCTTTCTTAAAACTTAGCGGTTCTAAAATTGATCTCATAACTGACCAGGTAATGATGACAATGATTGAGTCAGGCATTCGTGGAGGAATAAGCGTGGCAGCTCATAATTATTGCAAAGCCAACAATAAATACCTGAAGCACTATGACCCCTCGCAGAAATCTAATTATATAATGTACTTTGACGCCAACAATTTATACGGTTGGGCAATGAGTGAGCTTTTACCGGTTTCAGATTTCAAATTACTTGTTAATCCAAACCCCGCAAACTTTACTTGGTTAAACAGTATTTTAAATCACCCTAAAGATCATACTATAGGGTTTATTGTCGAAGTTGACCTAGAGTATCCCAATGCTTTACACGACCTACATAATGATTACCCATTAGCACCAGAAAGATTGCATGGTACAGACAAGCAACTTAAACTTATTCCCAACCTCTATAATAAATCTAATTACGTCTGCCACTACAGAAACCTGCAGTTCTACATCAGACACGGCATGAAGTGCACAGCGATTCACAAGCTTTTATTCTTTAAACAAACAAACGTCTTGGCCGGGTACATCAATAAAAACACAGAGCTTAGAAAACAAGCGCAATCTACGTTTGAAAAAGATTTCTTTAAGCTGCTGAATAACAGCTGTTTTGGTAAAACTATGGAGAACCCATACAAGCGAAAAGACGTCAGGCTAATTACCTCACCCAATCAAGCGATTAAATTAACATCTAAACCTCAATACCTTGGTTACAAAGAGTTTCATGACTCCCTGTATGCTGTTACCATGAAAACCACACAAGTTAATCTAGACAAACCAGTGTTTATGGGGATGACTATTCTCGACCTTTCTAAATTATTAATGTTCGAATTTTACTACGATTACTTTAAACCTAAATACCCGGAGGCCAGAGTTTTATACACAGACACAGACTCCCTTATACTAGACATCCCTACTGAAGACATTTATAAAGACTTAGAATCGGAACTACAACATTACGATACTAGTGACTATCCTGAAACTCACCCTTTGTACAGCAAAGCAAACCAAAAGAAAATAGGTTTGATGAAAGATGAAATGAACGGGAAACTTATTGAAGAATACGCAGGACTGCGATCTAAGCAGTACAGTATTAAACACGAATCGGGGGAATCTTCAAAAGCGAAAGGCACCCAAAAAGCTGCAATAAAAAACAGAGATATCAGGCATGAAAACTACTTGGAAGCCTTAGATGGGAAAGAAGTTAAACCATACCCTAACACAACTATAAAGTCTAAAAACCATATAGTGTCCACTGCTGTGACGACCAAAAAAACATTATGCGCTAATGACACAAAGAGAATAAGAGTAACTAAGGAGTTTGCATACGCTCTAGGCCACTATAAATTACAGGTAGGAACAGCGACTGCGACTGCGACTACGAGTAAGGAGGAGGGCCCGTAAGGTTTGAATAAATGTTAACTGTATTTATTCTGAAGCACTGAGCTTTTTCTTCAAAGCATCTAGCTGCTCTTTCCGTCCCAGTAGTCTCCCTTCTTCTATTAATTTTTTTTTAATTTCTTCAACATTAACAGGTGCAGACCTAGATTTAGATTGTATGTCGTGCTTCAACTTTTTATATTCTTCAAAATCTCGCTGGATAATTACAAACTCTTGGTCCTGAATCTGAGTGTCTTCTAGAGCTTTTGAAATTATTAAGTTCATGCTAGTAAGTTTTGCTATCGCCAGGCTAGAAATGAGGTCGTGTTTTTCTAATTTCTTAGATACTTTAGTATTAATAACGCCAAGTAGAACTGACATTACTGAAGATAATCCGGCAGCCACTCCTAATCCAATACTAATTGGTATACCGATTCCAGTCACCAATAATCCCACGCTGGCAGCAGCTTCCGCTGCATTAATAACATTTAGACCAGTAGACACGTAATTTATTCCGTTATAAGCGCCGGAATACCTTCGTCTGCATCTAGAGTACTTTTGGATATCTGATTCAATTTGAGTCCTAACTTTTCTTATTTCTTCCAGCCTGAACGTTTGAACATTATTTAAGTCTAACGTTGGAGCACTGGGTTGCATTGGTTGTTCATCCACTACTGCTTCTACTATAGCAGGATACAATTTTGTCGTCATATTTTTAGTGTGAAAAAAAAAGGGTTAACAATAATTAACTTGATTTTAGTTTATTAGCAAAATATTCTATTTGACTATCAGAAAATATCTGATCGCTGAAATAAAATGCTAACAGATCTACGTTGTCTAGGCTAATTTGCGCTATTCTGTCAATAGGATTTGGAACAGGGACAAAAGTTATCTTGGGTGATGAAGTAAATACGGAAAACTGATTTTCATTTTCTCTTTTCTTCATAAATACTGTAACTCGTCTAGGATCCTCATCTAAATCAACCCAACTTAGAGACACTTGCGGAATTACATTAAAATTTCTCTGCGTAGGCCTGTGAGCAATTATGTCCAGTACTATCATAGCTGTGCTACCTAGCTGTAAAGGAGGCTGCAGAATAACTCTAACATTTTTCCCTGCGGTTTCACGCTTATGTAAAACATAGCTGCTTTTTTTGTAGGCTTTGACTTCTATGGTTTCCCGATTGTTTTCATCCGGCACTAGACTAACTAACATAGGCCCGGCGTTAATAATTTTCTTAAATTTATTGTCTGGTCCCATAAAAGTGTAAGGGCTTTCGCACTTGAATTTAATAAGCCAATCTAATTCTGTGTCTACAGGTGTTAAAGACCAGATATTTTCTCGTTTAGTAATAGCATACTTAAAATCGGGATCTACTTTACCGGCATTAAAGTCCTTTAGCTGATCAATAGATGGTTTTTCTGGCAATACTGACGGCGACACTGACGGCGCTTCAGGCACTGCCGGCACTAGCGCTCGTTTATAATATCCATTTTGTGTAAATTCGAAACCGTAAATAGACCCAACAATAGCATTCGCATCAAAGTCAATTGTGTCTGCTAAGTCTTTCAGTTCAATGGTAGGACAGGTTACTGGAATTTGAGGGCCGATTGACATTGTATTTTAAAATTAAACTTTATTTTATCTCAAGAATAATTGTAAGATCTTCAAAGTCTACAATTTCGTTGTTTTGGTTAGTTATTTTGAAGCAGAAACTAGTATGATAGTCCTGACTTAAGTGACGTTTTTGAGGCAGAAATTTCAATGAAACTGGATCGCAGTAAGATTCTCTCTGAGTTGAGATTATCCTTAGCAATGTACTAGGAGTTCCGTTTACTAAGTTTTCCGATGTCTTCAGTTGATGAAGGTACACAAACAATCTATTATTAATTAACAAATTCATAGGGTTTGATCCAATAAATCTTATAGAACTGCCGACAGTGCTGGAGCTGTCAGATAAAGATAATTCATTGCCACGGAAACCTAATATTTCTGCCAGCTTTGGCGCAAGTGTAACGCTGGTAATGTCTTTATGCAGGGTTTTATGGAAAGTTAAAGTTACTATCAAGTTTGCAGGGTTCATTTTTGCTTCAATCGAATGAGGTTTAAACAATTCTTCAGTAAGTCTGCAGAAGTCATAATAGCCGGCATGAATAAAGTGCTTTTTTTTATTAATCATTATCCAGTTGTTGTTTAGATCATGACTAATATTTAACCATTTAACCGTGTAGAATATTTCGTGTAGGATTACGTTAAGGTCCCTGTTTTTGTTGTCAATAGGATGCTGAAGTTCAATGGGCACACCTGATTTTACAGATTCGAAAGTTACAAACATTTTTTTAATATAATAAAAATGTACGCGCCTTATAAATATAACAAAGCTGCAAAGTATACTACAGGGCCTTATTATTACGAAAAAGCAGTCGACCTAACCAAGCTGACAATAGCTGTGGCAGCCAACGTCCATTTCGAAACTATCCCCCATAATATTTTTGATCATTACCTCAACCCAGACATTACGAGCGACTTTTTAGCTAACCAATGGCTAAACAACGGGGGTATGCAGTTCTTTCAGAATCAAATTAATTTTGCCGTGTCATGCGCTACAACTGGTTGCGGAGTTTCTTACGTTCATCACCTTAATCACCCAGATCCCATGTTGAAGTCTATTTATCTGTTCCATTTGTATTATCAAGTGAGGCGGGTGTTGTCTGAACTTCAGGCTCCGTTACCTACTGACAAAAACTTTAATCCCTTTAACAATGGCTTTGACAAAAAAGCGTATCAAAGGTTGTGCAATGAATTCGGAATTGATACTAAAACAGACTTCAGACAAAAACTAGACCTCAATCACGGAATGGGAACTTTATTTAGATACGCTGTAGGTAATTTATACACGGGGCCTTACGTACCTGGATTTAGGCTACATCATTTAACCACAACAGCCAGGTTCCTTTACTGTATATCAGACAAAAACAAAGTACAGCATACAGCACTTTTATATTAGACACATCAAACGGATTTACTCAAAGTGGGGTGGAAAGGCTGAATGAATCTATTCGTACGTATGCGTGGTGCATTTTGGGGTCTCAAGCACAAACACGAAGTAATATCATTGGGGAAGGAACTAGCTTCGATGCACAAAAGCAGTTTCTAGCCAACATTGAAGATTCTATTAATTCGGCAGTAGATTTGCCCGCAAGTATTAAAAGATATCAGGACACTTTAAAGTATGCTAGATCGAAAGTAGATTACGTAATAGGTTTAGGACTGTATATGTTGCCTTCAGACCTTCAGCTTAGGATAGGAACTATATCAAACTACAACAACAATATAGTGATTGCTGACCCTCAGTTTCATATAGGCTACAATCCTACAATAAATACAGTGAATACAGTGAATACAGCAAATACGGTATTTACTGCTAGGCCTAATAATGAACCTTTAAGTTCGCCACCACTTCCGAGCCTGCCAAGCCTACCAAGCTTGCCGGAACTGCAAATGCCGGTAATTGATCATGGGGTTTCGCGTCTAGCGCTTACAGGGGGTTTATTGTTTGCTGGGTTAATTGGGATTTACTATTTTAAGTAACCAGAGTAATATTATTATAAACAAAGACCACAGATGCTCAGACGCCCAGACAACAACTTTAGAAGCAGTATTAAATATCCATGAAAATACAGAACCTAATATTCCTGGAAGTGCGTCTACAAGTTTGTCACCTAAGCGTTTCAATAAGTTAGCTATGCTTTGTAACGTCTTTTTAATCCAGTCTTTAACCGGACTGCCGCCAGGTCCACCAGGTACGCCAGGTCCACCGGCACTGATGCCTACGGTTCTAGTCAGTGCTAAGACTAGTGTGCTTATTGTCATCCCAACAGCTGTAAGAATGCTAAATATTGTAACACCTTGCTCTCTGAACAGTGTTTGAATTCTTTCTGCAAGTGTAGTGTCTTCGTGTAAAATTTTATGCACCGTTTCTTTTATTCTGGCGAAATTAGTTATTAATTTTTCTCTGTTTATGGATAAGGCTTCTAGCCTTGCCGCGCGTTCTGTGTAAAGGTCTGCGAGCCTTTTTTGAATCAACTGTTTTACCTCAATGCTTAAGTTCGCGTCATCAGCTTCTGCTAGTTTATTTTTTTGTTTTTCTATATGTTTGTCGAGCTCACCGAGCTTGGCCAAATTCATCATTGTCTCCCCTCTCACAGATTGTAAAGCTTTATCTAAGCCCTGAAGTTCACGCAGTGGCAATAATGGCGTGTCATTGATAGTTTCCATAACCTGATCAATATTGGTGTCCTCATTTGTTTGTAAGGTTGTTAACTCTTTATTTACTTCTAATGCAGAACTAGTTAAGTTAGTTAAGTCTTGTAGTTCTATTTCTGAACTTAACGATGCATCTATTCGTTGAAGTGAAGCTACTGCTTGGCGATGCAACGCTGGCACTCTATTATCGGAAAGCCCTAATGATCGTATTACAGTCACTGGGAGTTTAGTTTTCAAAGTAGACCACGCATAAAATTTATCAGGATTCTTTAACATAGTTAACTGTACTCTCACTTTTTTACCGGATACACTAGTGTTTATAAACAAGTGATTATTTTTGTCTAGTTCGAAGTCGCTGGGACTAACATAATCAGGTAACTCGCGCCCGATGTAATTGTAAAATTTATTGATTTTTCTGGCTTTTTGGGTTTCAGTTACTTGACGTAATTCTTCTCCTATACTTAGCCTTGTTTGGCTCATGTCATCTCCTACCATTGAAAGCAGTGTGACGTCGTGGTCTTCATTAGGTTCATCAGGTTTAAACACTTCATCAAGAGCTTCACCACCTGTTGCCATTTTTAAATATAATTTTTTTTTATCGCATTAAAAATGCAAAGCTACGGAAACTTGTTAGACCCTACACGTCGATTGAGGACACCTTTAGGCATCAAAGGTGAGAAAAGCACAATAATTATTACAAACAATCCAAGCAGCATAGAGCCTAATCAGCTACTAACCATAAGATTTCCAAATTTAGGTCCTGATGATGTAATAGTTCCGGGCAGTCCTAAACTAGGATTTAAAATTAGTCTGAATTCTGACGATGATCCTAACAGAACCATAGTCAACAATCTAGGTAGAGCTATAATTAAAAGAATGGTTATTAAACTTGATGGGCGAGAAATCCAAAGTATCGATGACGCCGGTGTTTTGTTTTGTTACACAGATCTGTGGCTGAGTAAATATGAAAGGGAAGATTTAGTTGGTCAGGGGATTCAAGCCGCCAATGTGGCCAAACTTCGAATCAAAGCTGGCGATGCTGTCGCTTCTAACAAAGGTGAAAATGCATTAGCTGCTGTATACAAAAACAGATTTTATTTCCCACTCGATTTTGAACTGCTACACAGTCATCTGCCATTTCATCAAGGTTCATTTAACGACAGGCTTTCTTACGAAATTATTTTCAATGATTATTCTCAAGTAGTAATTAGCTCTGACAATGATGCTAGGTATACAATTACAGACATCACGCTTGAATATGAAGTGGTCACTCACTCTGAACTCAGTAGGATGATCAGGGGCCAATATGACAAACTAGCAATTTATTATGATAGGATCGTTCGCTACAGACAATTTAATAAAGATTTATTAGATGCACTCTGGACCATCAACATAAATTCACCTGCTCGAAGTTTTAAAGGTGTACTGTTGTTGTTTGTGAAAGAATCTAATTACAATCGTGACAGCGAGAATTTTATCAATCCTAATATTTCAAAAGCGTCTGTTGTGATTGAAGGTAAACCTAATCAATTATTCGCTAATGGAATGATGGGATTTCAACAGTTTGATGAGATTAGGAAAATCTTGGGTGGAGGTAGATTGCGGACTGACACTGTGGATTTGATTTCTAAGGATCTTCATTTGCATGACACACGACTGCAAGATTATCTGGTGAATAAATTTGCGTTGTGGTTAGACTTTCGAACCATACCTACCAACGAACTTCATGGATCTGGAAGAAGAATTGAAAACGGAACAGATGGTATAACAATTGAATTGCATAGGGAAGCAAGTGCTAGGTCAGAATCAGTTACAGTATACATGTATATAATTATGGATGCTCAGCTAAACATTGAAAATGGAAGATTAAAAGATTTAGTATATTAAAAATGACCTCTTTGTTACCTCGTGATCCTCATTGCGGAATGATCGTTGGTATGACGTCATGCGGAAAGACTGTCTTTGTTCTGGATTTGTTAGAAAAATATTACGCAGGCCACTTTGATTATATAGTAATTTTTTGCCCAACTATTCAATATAATAAAACCTACTTAGATCGTAAGTATGTCTGGACAGATGAAAATATCTTTGTTGTAAATACCAATGGCAAGCTCAATGAGTATTTAACGTATTTTTATAACCTGTTTGAGAATGAGGGTAATACGTTATTCTTAATCGATGATTGCAGTGCAGAAAAAGATATTGTATTAAAACGGAACATATTGAGCAAGCTGGCTTTCAGTGGACGCCATGTGAAAATTAGTGTCTGGTTAATCACGCAGAAATTTAATTCGATATTAAAGGATTTTAGAGAACAAGTAAAATTCGTGTGCCTGTTTTATTGCAAAGATCGAGACAGCTTTGATAACTGTTTAAAAGAAAATGACGTAATTGAATCAAAAGAGGAAAGAACTAAATTAAAAGAACAGCTAAAAAAAGGCAAGCACTTAAAATTATTATTAAAAACTGACCAACCAACTGGCTATACAATACTTATGTAAGTAAGTAAGTTCTTTTATAATTTAATTATTGTAAGTTATAAGTTTTTTTTTTAAAGTCGACTTAATTAAGTTAGATGTAAGTAAGTAAGTTCTTTTATAATTTAATTATTGTAAGTTATAAGTTTTTTTAAAAGTCGACTTAATTAAGTTAGATGTAAGTCACTAAGTCAAAAAAAAAGGTTGAAGGTAAGTAATAGTGGTGATGATTATAGTTCATTTATCTTAATGGCACTGTGTCTGGTGGAACAATCTGAAGTTCTTCTTTTACAAAGTTTCTTTGTGGTGTTCTACGATCGCTTCTCGGTCTTAAATAATATACAGGCGGATCAGTAGATAATGCTCTGTCAACTTCATAAACGCTTAATGACCAAATTGGGTCTGTAGCTCGCCTTCTAGTGTCATTAGCAACTTCTCCAGGCTGATAAAGGTATCTAACAGTTTTGTTCATCAAAGTTAGATCCGGCTGACCAGGCTTTGAAACAGTAACAACAATCTGTTTCTTTTTAATAGCCTCAACTGGTTTTAATCCTGTAACTCTGGTTGGTTCTGAATTCATTTCCCTTAAAACTCGAGGCAGCCTAACAACCCATTCTGTATTAGTGGTTTCAGTAAAGAGTTCCTTTGAATACTGATAAGTGAATAATCTTTCTGCCAGTTGCCGATTAAAGTTTTCTACAATACCCTGTGATCTGTGCAATCCAACAACTCCTCTTCTAACAGTTACATTATGTTTTAACAAAAGCTGGTTAACAGCTCCTTTGAATTCAGACCCTTCATCACATTGAATAAGTCTAGGGAACCTTAGAGGCCCTCTTGAATAAATTGCATTTAAGGCTTGAGCGACCTCAGCAGAATTTTTAGTCCTAAGAGCATGCGCGTCTTTAAACCGGGTAGCTATATCAATAACAGTAAGGGCATACCTGTATTTCTTTCTATATATTTTGTCATGAGGAAGATATAACAAATCTATTTGATGCGTGTCATTTGGTCTGGAGTTTTCAAATTTTGGTCTTATTATTTTCTTCGGGGGTGGAAGATAAATTTGCCATACAGCTTGCTTCGATAACCATTGTTTAACTGTCTTTGCTGACAAGCCAGTCTTTTCTACTAGTTTATTAACTGCCATCATCCCTTTCCAATATCCGGATTGAGAATAATATAATCTAGACAAACGCGAAGTCATATTTTATTTAGATTTATATTTTTGTTTAACGAGGTAATAAACTACTGTTATTCCAAACACAATTAAAATTAATTCTCCGGTCTCTGACATTGTAGGTGCAATGTTAGGTGTGTAGTAATCGGATAACACTGGTTGCTTTAATGAAGGTAGTGTCGTGCCAGTTAATAAATAATATTGGTGCAAAGCTTCATCAACGTCTTCGAATGTTTTATCAGCATGGCCTTCTTCTTTCAATCTTTTATTAACAAAATCAAGCTGCATTAGTCTGTTTTTCTCGTATTCAGCCTGATCTTGTTGTAATTTTTCCATTGCTAAGTTATGCCGTTTTGATTCTTCTTTACTGTCCAGTTTTGAAAACAAATAATTTGATCCTGAAAAGGCTAAGGCATTTACAGCAGCAGAACCAAGCACCATTGCAGCACCGGCCATTTTTTAATTTAGTTTTTTATTTTATTTGTACTTAAAATGAATTGTGATGACTTGTTAATGCAAGAAGCTATTAATGTTACAGTTACAGGTGTTGACAATGAGAAAAGAGACAGGCTGGTTGCATTAGTAGCTTCCGGAAAGTCAAAGTATTATCTCGGTGTTGACTTAACACCTGAACAAGTACAAAGACTGAGGCCTGAAGAGATCATTATATTACATAATAAATATGATAAAGTTCTCGGTGCTTTAATGGTTAAAAGTCTGGGGCGTTCGATTGTAAAGTTATATACGAAAGCTGTGTCGACCTTTGTTACTTTAGATTGTGAGAATGATTTATTTGATGATTTGATTAAAGATCCAGTTATTGTTAATGGGATTAGTGAGGCATCAAGAAATTTGTATTATAAGTTTGGAAGCTTGTTGACCCCATTTTCAGCCGGGCTAATTACTTTTCAACACATAAATTTCTCTGCTATTAAAAATGGACTCTTCCAATCCGGAGATGGAGAAGGAGACGGAGGTGAAGAATTCAGAGAATCAACAGAACCCAGTGACAGTCACTAAACAAAAGAGTTTGGGAAGAATTGCAGCTGGAAAGAAGTTAGCAGAATTTAACAGGTTACATAGATGGAACAGACAAACAAAAGCAAACATATTAGGAAAAAAGGAATCACCAAAAGAAGAAACAATAATGCAACAAACATTAACAACAAATAAAGAAGAACCAATACAACCAATACAACCAATACAATCTTCAAATAACATATATTATTTATGTATAGCCGGTGTAGTGGGTGCAAGTGGGTACATAATATATAAATACCGCCAAGGAATAAATAAACAGAAACCCTCAAAACCACTTGTAAAAAAAGAAATTGAATTATCTCCATCATTGAAGCCATCATTAGATGTGTTTTCAATGCAGTAATAATTTATTATTATTTTTTTTATTATATATAAAAAATGAGTGTACCATATGAACAAACAATTGTAAATCTTGGATACCATAGTGTTGTCTTAGTGGGCTTAAATACAGCTTATGCTATGATTGCAAAATCTCTTTTAAAAATGAAACCTATTGAATTGGGGAAAATGGATCTTTCAGATGCTGGTAAACTGGTTGGTATCTTTTCATTATCGTTATTTACTCGGGACTATCTTGTTAAACAAAAGATCATTCCAGCAGATATTAATGTGTAATGTTATACAACCATAATGTAGAAGGGTTGTAATTTTTTTTTGTTTTAAGCAAAGACGCAAGATATACGAATATGTATTATATTTAGCAAATGCCGGATTCCCAGAGTGCTTTGGCACGCCTTTTAAAAGCTCATAAAACAGCCATAAATTGCAATAAAAGGGTGTCAGAAAAACAAGGGCGGTCAGAGCCCATTATTACTATCTCTGGTGGTCACTAGGGCTTCCTATGAATGTACTATTTAGCACTATAGGCATTTTATATGTATGTTTTTTGTTGATGATTTATAATGGTGTTTGTATTCTATTTTGTTTTTGTAATCGGGGAGTTCGCGTAGTTGAGGTCAACCCTCAGCCGTCCCTCGCGTGGGATGTCTTTATTGTAAAGTGACTGGCCGGTGGAGGGCATTCAATTTTCCCACTGGGGTTGTTTCAACAGATCTTTTATGCGGATCGGGGGTTGTGCGGTCCTGATTTGGCTCGGAAGAGTCCGCTGGACCTAAAGCAACAATAAATCAATCAATCAATCAATCATGTTCTGAGTGACTGTTTACATTTTTGTGTTCTGTGTGACTGTTTACATGATTGTGCTCTGTGTGAGTGTTTACATGGTTGTGTTCTGTGTGAGTTAGATATTCAATGTTTATATGGGGTCCAGCGGACTGCTAAGAGCCAAATCAGGACCACACAAAACTATTGAAAATCAGACTAGAATGCTAACATTAAAAAAATTCATAAGAGTTGGACATAAAACTATTATTACTGATGAAATTTACCCAAGTATGTAAACAAGATATGACCTATATACGATAAAGTAAACCAACATCATGTAAAAATGTAAACAGGTATGGAGCTAGGGCACATTCAGACATAAAATGGCGGGCGGAAAAGGATTTGTCACATGCAAAGCACCATGGTGGTTCTCCTGTCAAAAGGAAACTATGGGTGACTAAAGTATGCCCAATATGAAGGCGAGTCAAAACAGTTTCTTCTCTGCGTGTGGATGCAAAGTTAGGCAAAGAAGCAGACAAATCTGGACGAATTTGAAATAATTTATTATTGATTTGATTAGACCATTTGAGATGAAAAAGAACACCTTACAGGGGAGCTGATGACTACCGAAAAATCAACAATGACATCCGAAAAGGCATGTGCACAGCAAAGGAGAACAGGATGGAAGATCAATGCCAGCAAATAGAGAACAGTCTGAACAAGAACAACAGCAAGGAGGCTTACCAGACTGGGAAAGCGGCTGACAAGTGTTAAACAGCCCAAGGTCTCCACGTTTACATGGTTGTGTTCTGTGTGACTGTTTACATGGTTGTGTTCTGTGTGACTGTTTACATGGTTGTGTTCTGTGTGACTGTTTACTTGGTTGTGTTCTTGTCCTGTGTGGCTGTTTACATGGTTGTGTTCTTGTCCTGTGTGGCTGTTTACATGGTTGTGTTGTGAGTGTTTACATGGTTGTGTTCTGTGTGACTGTTTACATGGTGGTGTTCTGTGTGACTGTTTACATGGTTGTGTTCTGTGTGGCTGTTTACATGGTTGTGTTCTGTGTGGCTGTTTACATGGTGGTGTTGTGAGTGTTTACATGGTTGTGTTCTGTGTGACTGTTTACATGGTTGTGTTGTGAGTGTTTACATGGTTGTGTTCTGTGTGACTGTTTACATGGTGGTGTTCTGTGTGACTGTTTACATGGTTGTGTTCTGTGTGGCTGTTTACATGGTTGTGTTCTGTGTGGCTGTTTACATGGTGGTGTTGTGGCTGTTTACATGGTTGTGTTGTGAGTGTTTACATGGTGGTGTTCTGTGTGAGTGTTTACATGGTTGTGTTCTGTGTGACTGTTTACATGGTTGTGTTGTGGCTGTTTACATGGTTGTGTTCTGTGTGGCTGTTTACATTGTTGTGTTTTGTGTGAGTGTTTACATGGTTGTGTTCTGTGTGAGTGTTTACATGGTTGTGTTCTGTGTGAGTGTTTACATGGTTGTGTTCTGAGTGATTGTTTACATGGTTGTGTTCTGTGGGTGTGTTTACATGGTTGTGTTCTGTGTGACTGTTTACATGGTTGTGTTTTGTGTGAGTGTTTATATGGTTGTGTTTTGTGTGAGTGTTTACATGGTTGTGTTCTGTGTGAGTGTTTATATGGTTGTGTTCTGTGTGAGTGTTTATATGGTTGTGTTTTGTGTGAGTGTTTACCTGGTTGTGTTCTGTGTGAGTGTTTACATGGTTGTGTTGTGAGTGTTTACATGGTGGTGTTCTGTGTGACTGTTTACATGGTTGTGTTCTGTGTGACTGTTTACATGGTTGTGTTCTGAGTGATTGTTTACATGGTTGTGTTTTGTGTGAGTGTTTATATGGTTGTGTTGTGAGTGTTTACATGGTTGTGTTCTGTGTGAGTGTTTACATGGTTGTGTTGTGAGTGTTTATATGGTTGTGTTCTGTGTGGCTGTTTACATGGTTGTGTTTTGTGTGAGTGTTTACATGGTTGTGTTATGTGTGACTGTTTACATGGTGGTGTTCTGTGTGACTGTTTACATGGTTGTGTTCTGTGTGACTGTTTACATGGTTGTGTTCTGTGTGACTGTTTACATGGTGGTGTTCTGTGTGACTGTTTACATGGTTGTGTTCTGTGTGACTGTTTACATGGTTGTGTTCTGTGTGACTGTTTACATGGTTGTGTTCTGTGTGACTGTTTACATGGTGGTGTTCTGTGTGACTGTTTACATGGTTGTGTTCTGTGTGACTGTTTACATGGTGGTGTTCTTTGTGACTGTTTACATGGTTGTGTTCTGTGTGACTGTTTACATGGTGGTGTTCTGTGTGACTGTTTACATGGTTGTGTTCTGTGTGACTGTTTACATGGTTGTGTTCTGTGTGACTGTTTACATGGTTGTGTTCTCAGTGACTGTTTACATGGTTGTGTTTTGTGTGACTGTTTACATGGTGGTGTTCTGAGTGACTGTTTACATGGTTGTGTTCTGTGTGACTGTTTACATGATTGTGTTCTGAGTGACTGTTTACATGGTTGTGTTCTGAGTGACTGTTTACATGGTTGTGTTCTGTGGGTGTTTACATGGTTGTGTTATGTGTGACTGTTTACATGGTTGTGTTTTGTGTGACTGTTTACATTGTTGTGTTCTTGTTTTGTGTGACTGTTTACATTGTTGTGTTCTGTGTGAGTGTTTACATGGTTGTGTTCTGTGTGACTGTTTACATTTTTTGTGTTCTGTGTGACTGTTTACATGGTTGTGTTCTGAGTGACTGTTTACATCGTTGTGTTGTGAGCGTCTACATGGTTGTGTTCTGAGTGACTGTTTACATGGTTGTGTTCTGAGTGACTGTTTACATTGCTGTTTTCTGTGTGACTGTTTAAATGGTTGTGTTCTTGTTCTGTGTGACTGTTTACATGATTGTGTTTTATGTGAGTGTTTACATGGTTGTGTTGTGAGTGTTTACATGGTTGTGTTCTGTGTGACTGTTTACAGGGTTGTGTTTTGTGAGTTTGCATGGTTGTGTTCTGTGTGTTTGCATAGTTGTGTTCTGTGTGACTATTTACATGGTTGTGTTCTTATTCTGTGTGACTATTTACATGGTTGTGTTCATCTTCAGCTTGGTCAAATGTATTTGAAATGAAAAAAATGACTACTCAGATGAGAGAATAAAAACAAGTTGGCAATAAGTCTTTCTCCTAACTTCTTTTGCCAAATACCTCCACTCGCCACTCTCTCTCTCCACCCCCACCCCCCATTTCTCTCTCTTCCTCGCTCTCTCTCTCAATAAATTGTGAATGAATGTGCCAGGAACCTTGTGTTTGTGCATAACATTGCTAAATATCTACACTACCGGCAAATAAAAACTAAGCGGCTAGGAATTTTTGATGGTAAATAAATATGATGAATTTAAAAGTTGCGCCCAACGGTCAATATAATTTTGGGAGGAAAAAGGATTTTAGACAGCAAACTGACCCCAACTTAACCTGCTTGAAAGCATTTTTAATTTCCCAACCGGTACAAAAAGTTAATTGCATTGTAAACAAAAGTGTATGACCCCTGCGTCTCGGTACTTAAAAAAGCATTTACCAAGACAATTTTTATAACGGCCACTTAGAGGGGACATTTTCCTATCAAGATCTAAAATATGTTTTCCTCCCAAAATAATTTTGACTGTTTGGCCCAACTTTTAAATTAATAACATTTTGACCTTTTTAAAAATCATATCGTGAGTTTGTATTTGCCGATAGTGTAGACCAATAGACTTCTTTGTTCTTTGTTAGTGTGGCGCCCACAAAACATGCTCTTTCAAACACATAGAGTTCAGTAGTGAGTTTTAAACAGAATGTGATAACTTATTTACGTAAGCTCTTACCGCTGAAAATGGGCTGTCGACACAGGTACTTCTATTCACAATCAAAATGAAATGGTTCAAACAATAGATCGACACGGTCCCGTTGCTAGATGGTGGCAAGTAGTATTGTAGTGAAGTTCCTTATAATAGGGTCGTGGTTCATCTCTGTGTTAACATCCATGCATTTTACAGTCGCGTGGTGTTGAGGGTCTTTTCAGAGTGTTCCTGTGTGAGGACTTCAGCGGTAAAGTTTAATTGATTCTTTTAAATGATTGCAATACTTACGGTCCTATATTTGGAATTCTTTCCCTTTTTTGTTTGTTGAATAATTGAAGAGGTTTCTGTTCGTTTGACGGGGAAATTTTACAAGAGGCGTTTTAACCTGTTTACTGCTTACAGGACATCCATAACTAACGTCATCATCATCATCATCATCATCATCATCATCATCATCATCATCATCATCATCATCATCATCATCATCAATAGCTTTTGTATTGTGTGATTTTCCACAGTGTAAGCTCAAAGCGCGCTGCCGACAACTGCAAGCTAAAGAAAAATTAATGACAAGATGGCAAGCCATTCAAATGTATTTTTAGACACTAAAAAACATCCAGAAAATGTTGAAAGAGTTGATGCTGTTAGCGGTTTCATGGCTGGGCTTTATTGTAATGAAGCCAAAGAAAAGCAGAATGATAGACCTCTATCCAAATCGTATCTGCAAGGAAAACAAAGGATCAAAATCGGATCAGGCAATTTTTAGATATAGTAGATACAGTGGATACAGTAGATACAGTGGATACAGTAGATATAGTGGAAAACGCATTGAGAAATGGTGAAGCTCAATGACCTTGACCTTTGAAAAAATTCAAATATGCACGAAATGACATGCTTAGCAGTTAACGTATCTACAATGTAAACATGATCAATGAAATGACATGCTTAGCAGTAGCTAACGTATCTACAATGTAAACATGATGAATTTCATGACATACTTAGCAGTTAACGTATCTACAATGTAAACATGATCAATGAAATGACATGCTTAGCAGTTAAGTTATCTACAATGTAAACATGATCAATGAAATGACATGCTTAGCAGTAGCTAACGTATCTACAATGTAAACATGATGAATTTCATGTTTGTTTGTTGAGTAGATTTGTGTCCCCGGACACCTTGGCGTATAGGGGACGTGAATAAGAAGTTCAAATGTTTATAATGTTTATAAATCTGGTGAGCTATGTGCTTTCGAAAACAACAATCGCCGACTAAGCAGCCGTAGATGTAAATTAAGTGTAGAAGCGGAGCGCTCTAGGCGACATCAGAAGAGAAGAAGTCCAGAAGTGTGACGAGGAGCAGGAGTAATCAGCCAAGGTGGAGGTCGGCAGGGACCCGTCAACGTGAGGCTACTCAGTGAGGAGCAACGCAGCAAGGAAGACACCAGTAAGATGTAGGGAAAATTTAATATGTAGGCAACAGCCATGGTAAACGGAAAAGGGAGGGCAAAAAATGCCACCAAAACAATCACCAGACCAGGTCTGGAGAAGAAAACTATAGGGAAACCAGCGTAGCGCTGGAAAAAGTTAAAATGTAAATGACGTGTGAGCCGCAGACGAGGGGCCCCCAAAATCAAAATATAAATGCATAAAGAGAAAAGGCCAACTGGCCCTAATATATTAAAATGTAAGACCAGTACCAAAAAGACCCGTGACAAAAAAGGTTAAAAGTATAATAAAAAAAAAACACGCCGGAAGGCGATGGCAACAAGTACCAATTGATAAAACCAGGCATACTAACGTCTGGAGGACTTTTTCTTAGAGGGCTTCTGCCCCCCGATCACTCGCGTCCCTAGCCCGATGCTCGGGAGAAGTATCGGAATCAGCCAATTCTAACCGATCGGCTACAAGCAAAAGGGCCTGACTAAACTTATCAACCTCACTCTGTGGCAACAAGGTGCTCAGAGTGGGTACATAAGAAGCCATCAGACGGAGAAACGTGGTACTGTCCGGGCTGATGGGGCGGTCCGCTAAAGAGCGAGTAAGTTCCGGCGAGAGCTGCAAAAGCCGGTCCGTCGATCCGGAAAGTCCGCTCCCCAACAAAGTGGCGATCGGACAGTCCGTACCGACAGAACGGGTCTCAACCGGGCACCCTATACTGACAGAACAAGTCTCAGGGTAGGGGTGGGGGGGGGGGGGTCGGCACCGCACCGGGGCCAGGCTTTCGGCGGCAGCGCCCTCCCGCGCAAAGGGAGGCGGGTTGCCAGCAGACAACCCGCGCACCACCCCAACCAGGTCCGAAACAGACCGGGTGAGGTCAGCTACCATACTCTCAAGCCTCTCAATAGCTTCCCATGGATCGCGAGCAGAGACCGCGGTGACTTTTGTTGAAGGAGCTGACTGCTCGGAGCCGACCAGGTCGGCCGAATCAGCCACGAGAGATACACCAGGCTCCGTACCCGACGCCAGGCGGCGGGCAGGGAGGCCCACAGCCGAGGGGACTTGAGCACGAGCCGCAAAAGAGGCTACAGCGGCGCCGACCGCAGAAGTACCCACCACACTCGAGACAGGAGCCGACTGTTTTTTAGCCAGGCATAAGGCTTGCGCTCTAGGCATGTAATTAGCCGCTCTAATCTGGTTCGCCCGAAGGCGCTCCTGATAGGCGGGACAGTTTAGGTTAGCGGCCGAATGGTTGCCCTGGCAGTTTGGGCAGCGGCGCAAAATAGCCGCGCACTGAGCCCCAGTGTGGCCAACAGAGTCGCACGAGGGGCACACCCGTTTGGAACGACACTGTTTACGGATGTGTCCAAACTTCTGACATTGATGGCAGCGCACAACGGCCGCAACAAACGGAACGAGTGCGAACTCGCGGCGATTTAATAGCAAAGCATGTGGTAGTGACACGGCCTCGATCGTGACACGCACGGAAGTGGACGGCAGTCCGTCAGCAAGAGGCAGCCGACGAAAACAACGGACGGCACAGGGATGAACCGAGCCATCAACGTTGACGGCGCCATCGAACTTAGCGAGGATATCCGCATCCGAAACCGCGTTGAGGATGCCAACGACAACACCCTCCACGGTCGGGATGGAAATGTACACACAACCGGCAGCTGTCCTAACAAAGTAACAGAATTCAGTTTACGCTGCTGAGCACGAGAGGTACAGGCGATGAGGAAAACCTCGCCAAGAGGTTTCACTCGATCGACCGGCCCCACGGAGGCTCCCAGTAGGTCGGCCAGTTTCCAGTGTAGAGACTGCAGGGACAAAGAAGTTATGTCCCCGTTTTGTTTCATCACAACCGGAAACTGGAACGAAGCCTGGGATGAAACACTGGGCGGTCTAGGCGGCCCTCTATACCTACTTTTACTCCTACCAGCAACCGTGGTACAAGCAGGGCCACGGTCAGCGGCAGGGGCCACAGGAACGGCCGACTCGGGAACCCCGGTCGGAATGGAGGAGGACCCCTCCCAAGTCAACGGCATCAGAGCCAAGAACCGGAGAGGAGCCCTCCACCTCAGTCAAAAACTCGTCCTCGCGCTCGGAGCTGGACGAAGAGGAATCCGAGAGGGTCCCGAAGGCCCTCTTACGTCCACCAAGGGACTGTTCAAGGAAGGCGCCCATGACATACTTAGCAGTTTATGTATGGGCCTACAATGTAAACATGATCAATGAAATGACATGCTTAGCA
>CM072517.1:73576171-73630565 GCA_036898135.1 Oncomelania hupensis
GTGCGGAAATGGGTTGTGGTAGGTGGCGTTGTCTGTGCTACGTATGCTCAACTACCAGTCTGGCTGCCACACACTTCGACCTAGGAACCAAAACTGGCGTCCTGGAAACTCTGGTGAGCGCAACTATAGGCCTAGTGTTCCAGATTAGACCCCCCTCCTTTCCTTAAAACACCCCCCCACCCCTTTCAAACCCCAAAAAAGTCTGTTTACGGTATCCCGACCTGTGGGTTCGGGCATTAAATAGAATAGACCCAACGTTTCCCGGCGTGTCGTAAGAGGCGACTAACAGGGGTGATGTTAGCACGGCATCACTGGGCGAAAGTCTTCTACACAGAAGTCACCGGCCAGGGCGGAGGAACCTCACGTTACTACAGGTTCAACGACCACGTGCTCAGGGCCAAGGCGAGCCACACTGTATTCGTGGATTTCGGCTGTGGCCAACAGCCTGGAGAAGATTGGGCACCGCCAGGTCTTTTTTGCCCAAGACACACTACATGATGACACTATCCACTAATTCCATACCGGATCGGTCGTCGCCCGGCACAAGGACTGCGCCTTCCGTTGGCCACCAGGACGGAGGTGTTAAGTATGCTACTAATGGACAATTTAGCAAGATCCGCACGAGAAACAACATCGTCATAGGAACCTGGAATGTCAGGACCCTAACTGCGGAAGGAAAATTAGAAGAACTGGCCCACGAGTTGGACCACTATCGATGGAACGTTCTAGGCATCAGCGAACTGCGCTGGAAAGGCCTAGGTGAAACAACGACCGACAAAGGCCACAAGCTCTATTTCAGCGGTAGAGATGACAAGCACGAACATGGCGTTGGATTCTTGGTCCACAAGAACATTCTAGCCACTGTCATGGGTTGTCGCCCAGTCTCCAGTAGACTCATTACCATCCGCCTGAGAGCAGACCCTTTCAACATCACCATCATCCAGGCCTATGCCTTAACATCAGACTATGACGACAGCAAAGTGGAGGATTTTTATGAAAATCTACAGGCGGTCCTTGACCAAGTGCCGACGAAGGACATAGTCATAGTGCAAGGCGACTGGAATGCCAAGGTTGGCCAAGATGCGCACCACAACTGGGGAGACACATGTGGACCTCACTGCAACAACGAGACAAATGACAAGGGTCTGAGACTCTTGGAGTTTGCCAGATACAACAATCTGGTATTGGCAAACACTCTTGGTCTCCACAAAAACTCCAGACGATGGACATGGCACAGTCCCGGCGGGGAGCATCACAACCAAATAGACTACATCATGGTCAAGAAACGCTTCAGATCAAGCATCAACATTGGCAGGACACGCACTTTTCCAGGAGCAGACATCGGAAGTGACCACGATCTCGTGATGATGTCTTTCCGGCTCCACTCTCGTAAATACAGCAAAGTGCACTAGACTGAAGTTCGACCTGGACAAACTGCAAGACCCGGAGGTGGCAGAACTATTTCAGGCCACAATTGGAGGGAAATTTGCACCACTGCTCATTTTGGGGGCTGGTGAAGTAGATGTCAACACCATGACCACCACCTTCAACTCAGTTGTGACAGATGCCGCCACTGAGATCCTTGGCAAGCACCGACCAAAGAAGAAGCCGTGGATCACACCTGAACTTGTGGATCTGTGTGATAAACGAAGAGAGATTAAAAAAAAAAAGACACCTCACAGGGAGCTGACGTCTACCGAAAAATCAACAATGACATCCGAAAAGGCATGCGCACAGCAAAGGAGAACTGGATAGAAGATCAATGCCAGGAAATAGAGAACAGTCTGAACAAGAACAACAGCAAGAAGGCCTACCAGACTGTGAAGCGGCTGACAAGTGTCAAACAGCCCAAAGTCTCCACGATCCAAAGCAAGTCTGGCATATGCCTTACAGAAGAACAAGAAGTCTTGGACAGATGGGCAGAGTACTGCTCTGACCTTTACAACCATACCCCAAATGGAGACCCATCAGTTCTAGCATGTCCCGAGAACAGAGAAGAAGAAGAAATCCTCCCAATTCTCCGGGAAGAAGTTGAGGCAGCAGTGCAATCGCTAAAGAAAGGGAAGTCAGCGGGAGTGGACAACATACCCGCGGAACTGCTACAAGCAGGAGGAGAAGCAATGATTGATGCCCTCACCATTATCTGTAACAAGATCTGGCAGAGTGGGGAGTGGCCTATACCATGGACCCAGTCGCTTGTCATCACTCTTCCCAAAAAAGGTAACCTTCAGGAGTGTGAAAATTACCGCACCATCAGCCTCATCAGCCATCCCAGCAAGGTCCTCCTGAAAATAATACTCAACAGGTTGAAACCCCAAGCTGAACAAATCATAGCTGAAGAACAAGCAGGATTCAGGGCAGGGCGAAGTACCACTGAACAGATTTTCAACCTCAGAATAATCTGTGAGAAATACCTACAGTACCAACAACATCTATATCATGTGTTCATAGACTTCAAGAAGGCGTTTGACCGAGTCTGGCATGCAGCTCTATGGGCAACAATGAAAGTGTACAACATCAGCCCTAAAATTATTGAAGTCATCAAAAGCCTGTATGACAAGGCTACCAGTGCAGTCCTCCACAACAGCGCCATCGGGAACTGGTTCAGAACAACAATCGGTGTGCGTCAAGGATGCCTACTCTCTCCAACACTCTTCAACATCTTCCTAGAGCGCATCATGTCAGATGCTCTTGCAGATCATGAAGGCACAGTCAGCATAGGGGGTAGAGCAATCTCCAATCTTCGTTTTGCGGATGACATTGATGGATTGGCTGGAGAGGAACAAGAACTTTAACAGCTGGTACAGAGGCTTGACACCACCTCCAGAGCTTATGGAATGGAAGTAAGTGCAGAGAAGACCAAGATGATGACCAACAACACCAATGGCATCAACACGGACATCAAAGTCCAAGGCCAATCCCTCAACACAGTGCATAGCTTCAAATATTTAGGAGCCATTGTATCAGACAATGGGTCCCGACAGGAAGTCCTCTCCAGGATCGCACAAACAACTGCTGCCCTGACAAGGTTGAAGCCCATTTGGAAAGACAGGACCATCAGTCTACATTCCCAAGTAAGACTGCTGCGCTCCCTTGTCATCTCCATCTTCCTATATGCTTGCGAAGCATGGACCCTCACAGCAGATCTCCAACGAAGAATACAAAGCATGGAGATGAGTTGCTACAGAAGACTTCTGGGCATTTCCTATACCCAACACATCACCAACGACGAAGTCCGACAGACCATCACACAAGCCATTGGACAACACGATGACCTGCTCACAGTGGTGAAGAAACGGAAACTCCGATGGTATGGCCACGTCACCAGATCATCAGGCCTTGCAAAGACTATTCTGCAAGGCACAGTGCAAGGAGGTAGAAGAAGAGGGAGACCGAAAAAGAGGTGGGAGGACAACATTCGAGAATGGACTGGTTTGACACTGAGCGAAGCCATCAGGGCTGCTGAAGACAGAGAAAGTTGGAATATGCTGGTTAAACGATCATCTGTGGTGCCCCTACGACCTCAGGGTTACGGGACAGGATAGGATAGGATAGGATAGGACCGACCTTAATTTTTTGGCCCGACCCAAAAAAGTTTTTTTGATCTCCCAGACGAGCCCCCCAAATGTTTAGGGTCGTGCCAAAAAATAAGGGTCGCTCGGCATACTGTAAGCAGACTTTTTGTTGTTGTTGTAAAAATGGAAAAATTCCCCCAAAATCGCACCCAAAGTGGAACAGATTTTTTTTTAAAGTAATAAGAAGCCGACCTGTTTTGTTTTTTTTAAATAATTTTAATTTTAACTATGTTACCGGAAACAAACTTTTTTTTGTCCTTACAACAAATTGCTTAAACCGTGGAGGTAGGTTAAGTAGTGTTACGGCCACCCTTAGTAACGGCCTGTCCTATTTGCAAAGATCGTGGAGTTTCACGAACCTTTTTCTTCGAGGTTCACATATCCCAAACCTGGGTTCTGCAAATACGTTCAACCCCTCCTCCCCACCCCCACCTCCCGAGGGAGGTAGGTATAGTGGGAGGGTTCAGGAGCCTAGGTTTGAGATCTAAAAACCTCGAAAAAAAGGCTGGTAAACCTCCAAGAACTTTCCAATGAAGACAGGTCATTGCAATAGCCCTAACCCTAACCCTATCCCCAACCCCCAGCCTTAACACTGATAACATGATTGTTGGTGGATTGCTGATCTTTATCATTGCTCAGCATTGTGCTGCCAGCAGGTTTGGTAGATTGATATTACTTTCATATGATGATGATAATGATAATGATAAAGTTGATGATGATAATGATGATGATAAAGCTGATGATGATGAGGATTATTATTATTATTATTATTATTATTATTATTATTATTTTCAATATTTGAGGCTGCTGTACTGACCATAAGACCAGCGTGAGCTGGTTTAAACTCAAAGTATAATACTATTCACTTTGTATAAATACAGAACGATTACATTTACACAGCACTATTTGGACATTTTGAACAGCCTCACAAACCCACGTCAGTTCTTGGTTGGAAAGTTATTTTGAGACATTTCTCTCACAATTTAGGTGCTGGTAGCTATCACCAGCACACCTGCAACTACCACCAATGCACCTATAACAACCACTGGCGCACCTACAATAACCACTGCTGCACCTGCAACTACCATCAGCACACCTGTAACTACCATCAGCACACCTGTAACTACCATCAGCACACCTGTAACTACCATCAGCACACCTGTAACTACCACCTATTCACTTGCCACTACCAGCAGCACACCTACAACTACCAGCAAGACACCTGCAACTACCACCAGTGAGCCTGTAACTACCATCAGCACACCTATAACTACCTCTGGCGCACCTGCAACTACCACCAGCAAAATTGCAACTACCACCAGTACACCTGCCACCAGTACACCTGCTACTACCACCAACACACCTGCAACTACCACCAACACACCTACAACTACCACCAGCACACCTACAACTACCACCAGTACACCTGCTACTACCACCAGTACACCTGCCACCAGTACACCTGCCACCAGTACACCTGCTACTACCACCAGTACACCTGCTACTACCACCAGTACACCTGCCACCAGTACACCTGCCACCAGTACACCTGCTACTACCACCAGCACACCTACAACTACCACCAGCACACCTGCAACTACCACCAGTACATCTACAACTACCACCAGTACACCTGCCACCAGTACACCTGCAACTACCACCAGCACACCTGCAACTACCACGCACACGTCTATAACTACGACTGCCGCACCTGTGAGCAGCACTACTCCATCATTGCCAGGTATGTTTGATGTAGTAAAGTGGTCAGGTCCAGACAGAGCAATACGTGAAGGGAGTGTGAGGTCATCGTCAAAACTGCCGGACCAAAGTGTAATTTACGCTGGGAGAGAACAATTTTTTTTAAAAATAATATATTATAATATATATTTGTATTCCCGTCTTCCCGAATATGTTAAAATATTCCAAATAGACACGAATCAGAACGAGCCAAAAGTCGGTCTGTCCGTCAATCTGTCGGTCCGTTGCACGCTATAGCTTAAGAACCACTGAACGGATTTTGACCAAACTTCATAGGAATAGGACCTACATTAGTGGCCTGCCTCCCCCAACCATCATATTGCCTATGTAGCATCCATTATTATTATTATTATTATTATTATTATTATTATTATTATTATTATTATTATTATTATTATTATTATTATTATTATTAGTTACTGTTATTATTATTATTATTATTATTATTAGTAGTAGTAGTAGTAGTAGTAGTAGTAGTAGTAGTAGTAGTAGTAGTAGTAGGCCTATTATTATTATTATTATTATTATTATTATTATTATTATTATTATTATTATTATTATTATTATTAGGCCTATTAGTATTATTATCATCATCATATTGCTTTACCTCAAAGGTCAAAGTCGCAGATGGGGGTCACATGGTTGATATACACGATTTGCTCAATATGTAATACTCAATATTGAAAACAACAGCAACAACAACGACTGAACCGATTTGGTTGAATTTGGTATAGGTGGCTGTGAGTTGAAATAGATCTACCTGTATTTAAAACGATGGCCAGTCCCTTTCCGGTTGTCGGTCAGTTTGTTGGTTCATCAATCCCAATTTCACTTTTATGTTAAAAACCTTTTTTTTTTTCACCTTATCTCAAGAAAGACAGGACTGATTTTGATTATTTTGTACTATGCATATACTTTAACCACATCTGAACCTTTTGTGTCCTTGACATTTGAGCTTTCTCAAAGTTCAAGGTCGATGAAGTAAATTATATTATATAAACGTTTTGTGGAATATCTCAAAATTGGTGGAATCGATTTTGTTTGTTTGTATGTAGATTATAGTCACACGACACTTTCGCATATAGGTGACTACTGGACCGATTTATACTGACACCAGCGGGCCAGTTGTTGGTAAAGGGGAAAATAATATGATCACACGTTGACCAATCCGGGATTCGAACCAGCGACCTTTCGGTTACTAGCAAGACGCTCTTACCAACTGAGCTACCCGGCCCCTCTATCGATTTTGATCATTTGTTTCTGCTTGAAGACAGCTGAGATAGTGGTCAAGCGCTCCATGCCTTCCGTTTTGCTAATTTATTCAGTGATCTGCATTAACATTGTTGTTTTCAGCCTGTGATCCTCCTCCCCTGATCATCCGGACTGAGGTGCAACACACGTGGAACGCGACCAACGACCATGCCACGTACACCTGCCACGTCAGCCCTGACCATTACGTCAAGGGTACCACTGAGGTCACCTGCTCCGCCGCCACTGGCTTCATGTGGCCTCAGGCCACTCTGCTGTGTGCTCGTAAGTAGCCGCCTTGCTTTGTCATGTATTCAGTCACTACGCACACCAGTGATGCTGCTTCACGCTCTGATTGTTTTACCGTTTAGCTGGCTGACTGGCGATACTGACCAAAAGTTCTTCTGTCCCTTGGATCGCCCGCCTGCAGCTTCTTGAATGTTCTGCAGCCAGCTTTGGTTAGGTTTGTCCGTTATGGTAGATTTGTATTATGTACAGGTTAATGTGATCTGAACACGATTTGGTGGGCATGTAGAAACGACGTTAGAGTGACACACTCATGGAACTCCACATGGTTTCTTTTGACTTTTTTGGAAGGGCGCCCTATTTTGACGTCAAAATAGTTCCCTGCTGAGTTAGAGCTGTTTTAGGCCTAGGGTTAGGTTAAGGGTTAGGGTTAGGGTTAGGGTTTGGGTTAGGGGTTAGGGTTAGGGTTAGGGTTAGGGTTAGGGATAGGTTCAAAAATTTGAAAATGTCAAAATAATGTCACGAGAATGAAAAGTGTGTCAAAATAATCCCTGTTTTTTTCACAACAGTCATCATAATGTCGTTTTTACAAAAATGGGTGTGTGTGTGTGTGTGTGTGTGTGTGTGTGTGTGGGTATGTGTGTGTGTGTGTGCGGGTGTGTGTGTGTGTGGGGGGGGGTGTGCGGGTGTGTGTGTGTGTGTGTGTGTGTGGTTGATTGGTCTGATTAGTAGGTAATTTGTACAGGGCACGTGCTTCGAACTGTTGGATGTCAGTTGGGTTTCCTGAAGTTCCACATTTCAATAATGTCCTTTTATGATTGATTTACTGAATGATGATGATGATGATGATGATGATGATGATGATGATGATGATGACGATGATGATGATGAAGATGATGATGGAGATGATGATGGTGAAGAATGAGCAGGGAAAGAAAGAGGAAAGGGAGGAGGAGAGTGTTGCCTACCCTATATATATATCTATATATATATATATATCCTATCCTATCCTATCCTGTCCCGTAACCCGAAGGTCGTAGGGGCACCACAGATGATCGTTTAACCAGCATACTCCATCTTTCTCTGTCCTCAGCAGCCCTGATGGCTTCGCTCAGTGTCAAACCAGTCCATTCTCGAATGTTGTCCTCCCACCTCTTTTTTGGTCTCCCTCTTCTTCTACCTCCTTGCACTGTGCCTTGCAGAATAGTCTTTGCAAGGCCTGATGATCTGGTGACGTGGCCATACCACCGAAGTTTCCGTTTCTTCACCACTGTTAGCAGGTCATGTATATATATAGATAGATAGATAGATAGATAGATAGATAGATAGATAGATAGATAGATAGATAGATAGATAGATAGATAGATAGATAGATAGATAGATAGATAGATAGATAGATAGATAGATAGATAGATAGATAGATAGATAGATAGATAGATAGATAGATAGATAGATAGATAGTCTATATATTGAGCAGGCCTACCCAGACATGCAATGGTGTATGTTGTAGCTACTGACTGTTGGTATACGCACGCTGTGTGGGGGCCGGTGTATGCTGGAACCACCACCACCACCAACAGTCACGGCTGCCAGCCCTGGGCTTTGAATACCCCTCAAATCAAGAACCCCATCTATGAACCCCTCACCATGTATCCTTCCGATAATAACAGCCAGGCGGCAGCTAGCACTTATTGCAGGTATCTGTTAATATGTTCTTATTCTTCTTCTTCTTCAAATGTTAGTTTTTGTTTGTGACAACCGCAGCGTTTATGTGTTGCTTGCAGTGTTTATGTGTGTAACGATTGCAGTGTTTACTTGTGTGATGTTTGCAGAGTGTTTATGTGGGTGATGTTTGCAGAGTGTTTATGTGTATGAAGATTGCAGTTTTGTATGTTTCTGGCAATTGCAGAGTGGCGTATGTGATGATTGCAGTGTTGTGATTGATGATTGCAGAGTGCTGTATGTGACGACTGCAGAGTGGCGTATGTGATGATTGCAGTGTTGTGATTGATGATTGCAGAGTGCTGTAAGTGACGACTGTAGAGTGCTTTTTGTGAAGATTGCAGAGTGCTGTATGTGATGATTGCAGAGTGCTGTAGGTGATGATTGCAGAGTGCTGTATGTGATGATTGCAGAGTGTTGTATGTGATGATTGCAGAGTGCTGTAGGTGATGATTGCAGAGTGCTGTATGTGATGATTGCAGAGTGCTGTATGTGATGATTGCAGAGTGCTGTATGTGATGATTGCAGAGTGCTGTATGTGATGATTGCAGAGTGCTGTATGTGATGATTGCAGAGTGCTGTATGTGATGATTGCAGAGTGCTGTAGGTGATGATTGCAGAGTGCTGTATGTGATGATTGCAGAGTGTTGTATGTGATGATTGCATAGTGCTGTATGTGATGAATGCAGAGTGTTGTATGTGATGATTGCAGAGTGTTGTATGTGATGATTGCAGAGTGTTGTATGTGATGATTGCAGAGTGCTGTATGTGATGATTGCAGAGTGTTGTATGTGATGATTGCAGAGTTTTCAACGACGGCCACCCCAGCACGTGGTGCTACTACAACACGCCGTCCGTCTTTGGCGTCAAGCAGTTCGGAGACTGTAACGTCCCTCAGTGCACTAATGTACCGGGAATCAGGGCCTGATGACGGACGTCAATCTGCTACTGACTTCATTGTGCCTATTGCCAATGACACGCTAACAAATAATAAATGACTTCATTGTGCCTATTGCCAATGACACGCTAACAAATAATAAGTGACTTCATTGTGCCTATTGCCAATGACAGCTAACAAATAATAAGTGACTTCATTGTGCCTATTGCCAATGACACGCTAACAAATAATAAGTGCTGGACCTTAACGGGTGCAGAGTTCTCGGGTGCTCTCTCTCTTTCACACACACGCGCGCGCGCACCCTCACCCCCCCCCCCCCCCACACACACACACACACTTGTATAGACCGCGTTGTTGTGACTTTTATAAAACGCCACATTTGTTGTGTTGACAATGGGTAAACTTTCGTCCCCTTTTTAAAGTATTTTAAAGTATTCTAACTCTACCCTTTACCCTAACTCTAACCCTTACCCTAGCTCTAACGAATCATTATTTTGACGTCAGCAAAACGGAGTCTGTCAAAACAATGTATGTAGATTCTCAAGTGTATGTCACAATTAGAACGCCGTCTAAACACACACACACCCACACAGCCGAGGTTACACAGTATTGTCATGACTTTCCCGAAACGCCACCTACGTTGTACTGACAATGGGTCATATTTCGTCCCCATTTTTAAGTACTTTGAATTGTTCGAACCCTAACCCAGCCCTAACCCTAACGGATCATTGTTCTGACGTCAAAACAAGTAGGCATGTCAATACAAGTTATGTAGATGTTCACTGATTTGTCCCGATAACACTGTGTAAACAAGGACACACACATACAAACACACACATACAATTTCAGACAATGAAGAAGAAGGACAAGGGAGAAGAAGTTGTAGGAGAAGGAGGAAGAGGTGGATTATGAAGATACCATTCCCGGGTTTTAAAGATACTGACGCTCATGTCAACCGCCAACCATTAGGTCCCTGCTCCCCCATCTCCGGTCGCCCAGGATAATGGTCAGTTGTCTGGCGGTCGCCCAGGATAATGTTCAGTTGTCTGGCGGTCGCCCAGGATAATGTTCAGTTGTCTGGCGGTCGCCCAGGATAATGGTCAGTTGTCTGGCGGTCGCCCAGGATAATGTTCAGTTGTCTGGCGGTCGCCCAGGATAATGTTCAGTTGTCTGGCGGTCGCCCAGGATTATGGTCAGTTGTCTGGCGGTCGCTCAGGATTATGGTCAGTTGTCTGGCGGTCGCCCAGGATTGTGGTCAGTTGTGTGGGTTTCAGATAATGTATTGATTTTATAATCCGATTTATAAATAGGGTCTATATTTGTCTCTTTTTTTTTTCTTTTTCTTTTTTAAAAATCAATTGTCTCAATCCTTGATCTATGTGTTATACTGTTTGAAAAGAATTGTTGTAATGTGTGGAGGGTCCACTGAGCAACGCAAAGTCATCATTGTATTATTATCCATAATAACTCATTTTCCTTCAACCACAAGCACGGTCACCCATCCAAGTACTAACCACAAGCACGGTCACCCATCCAAGTACTAACCACAAGCACGGTCACCCATTCAAGTACTAACCACAAGCACGGTCACCCATCCAAGTACTAACCACAAGCACGGTCACCCATCCAAGTACTAACCACAAGCACGGTCACCCATCCAAGTACTAACCACAAGCACGGTCACCCATCCAAATACTAACCACAAGCACGGTCACCCATCCAAGTACTAACCACAAGCACGGTCACCCATCCAAGTACTAACCACAAGCACGATCACCCATCCAAGTACTAACCACAAGCACGGTCACCCATTCAAGTACTAACCACAAGCACGGTCACCCATCCATGTACTAACCACAAGCACGGTCACCCATTTAAGTACTAACCACAAGCACGGTCACCCATCCAAGTACTAACCACTCCCGGCGTTGTTTAACATTCAACATTGCTAGCGTGGTCACCATCCAAGTACTAACCACTCCCGGCGTTGTTTTTCATTCAACATTGCTAGCGTGGGCCCAAACCAATACTCTACTGCACCATAATCTAGATCTAACATTACAAAAAACTGATTCTTGTCACTATTACTACATAATCTAGATCTAGGCATCAATAAAGATTAACATTTCAAACAACTGAGATGCATTGTTTCTAACTGTACTGAATCACAACATTAACTGTCATTCTCTGACTGCTAGCCAAACAATTTATCTAACAATTACAAACATGACAATGATACTGCCACTAAAGATTAAAACAACATCTGTTGACACTACTGCACCATAATCTATAACTCATTACAAACAACTGATTCTTGTTCACTTTACTGCACCATAATACTAACATTACAAACAACTGATTCTTGTTCACTCTACTGCACCATAATCTAGATCTAACATTACAAACAACTGATTCTTGTTCACTCTACTGCACCATAATCTAGATCTATCATTATAAACAACTGATTCTTGTTCACTCTACTGCACCATAATCTAGATATAACATTATAAACAACTGATTCTTGTTCACTCTACTGCACCATAATCTAGATCTATCATTATAAACAACTGATTCTTGTTCACTATACTGCACCATAATCTAGATCTAACATTACAAACAACTGATTCTTGTTCACTGTACTGCACCATAATCTGGATCTAACATTACAAACAACTGATTCTTGTTCACAATTGGAGGGAAATTTCACCACTTCTCAGTTTGGGAACTGGTGAAGTAGATGTCAACACCATGATCACCACATTCAACTCAGCTGTGACAGATGCGCCACTGAGATCCTTGACAAGCATCGCCCAAAGAAGAAACTGTTGATCACACCTGAACCTTTGCACCTATGTGACAAACGAAGAGAGATGAAAAAAGAAAAGAACACCTCACAGGGAGCTGATGCCTAACGAAAAATCAACAGTGACATCCGAAAAAGCATGCACAGTGCACAGCAAAGGAGAAATTCTGCTTTGTACTGGAATGGGCAGTCGGACAAACTTGCCAAAATTGGAGCTACAAATATAAATTGGATATCAAATTGTAATATTAGATTATATAGCCATGAGTTTGTTTCATTAGTAGAAAGACATTTTCAGACATTAGTAAGCAAACCTAACATCTTATCATGTGTACAAAAATTGCAGACGAGGGTTGGTTCATAAGTTTTCAGAATTTTAAAACTAAACCCAAGAAGGCTTCCTCAATTCGAATTTTTTTTAAAACTTTCAAAGCCTCATCATTTGGGACCACTTCAGTGCTGTTCAACATACTCGCCACCGATTTCAATGCACTTTTTCATCCGAAAAATCCAACGATCAAAACTGCCGAAAATCAGTCAAATGTTCCAGCTGCTCTTCCACGGCAGAAATGAGGCTATCCCTGCCTTCAAAATGAATTCCTTTCAGCTCATTGTTAATGGTGGGGAACAGCCAGAAGTCGCAAGGTGCCAAATCTGACGAATAAGACAGTGGTTCCAGGACATCGATCACAGATTTGGCGAGAAACTCCGCAGTTGAAGGATGAAGTCCTTTAGGGTTCAATTGGGGCGGCCTCTAGTTAGATTTTTGAAAACTTCCAGAAGGCACAAGGTTTGGCAGTTCCCCACCATTAAGAATGAGCTAAAAGGAATTGATTTTGAAGACAGGGATAGCCTCATTTCTGCCGTGGAAGAGCAGCTGAACCATTTGACTGATTTTCAGCACTGTTTTGATCGTTGGATTCATCGGATGAAAAAGTTTACTCAAATCGGTGGCCAGTATGTTGAACAGCACTGAAGTGGTCCCAAATGATGAGGCTTTGTGAGTAACATTTTCATTTTTCATATTGATGAAGCCTTCTTATATTTGTTTTTAAAAGTCTCAAAACTTATGAACCAGCCTCGTATATTAAATGCGGTTGAATTCACGGAGCACAAAATACGTAAATGACATTCATTGTATATGCCAACAAACAATGTTTGTACGCCATTTATTATTTGAATATAAAGCATTATTACCATTATAATAATGTTTTTAAGAAATGCCACCGATAGTATCAAATACGTTTTAAACACAAGTATATCAACTTAGTTGATATACTTGTGGTTTTAAATAATCTTGCACTTTTTGGACAAAATCAGTTACATTATCTACATACTGACGTAATAAAACATTGTTTGATTAAGTACATAAATGTGTTTGTATGTTTATTCATGTGTATATGTGTGTATGTTCATGCATGTGTATATGTTTGTATGTTTATGCATGTGTATATGTGTGTTTGTTCATGCATGTGTCTATGTGTGTATGTTTATGCGTGTGTCTATGTGTGTATGTTAATGCATGTGTCTATGTGTGTATGTTTATGCATGTGTCTATGTGTGTATGTTTATGCATGTGTATATGTGTGTATATTCATGCATGTTTATATGTGTGTATGTTTATGCATGTGTATGTTTGTATGTTTATGCATGTGTATATGTGTGTATGTTCATGCATGTGTATATGTGTGTATGTTTATGCATGTGTGTGTGTGTATTTTTATGCATGTGAATGTTCATGCATGTGTATGTGTGTGTATGTTTATACATATATATGTTTGTAAAAGTCTAATACCATTTTATTAATTAAAAGAAGTTAAATAAAAAATCTGATCTGATCTGGAAAGTATTTTTTTTAAATAGTTAAAGAACGCGCGTCGCGCACAAACACACCACCGCCATTAACTTATCACTCCACCATCTATTATTTAGTATCCTCAGATAGATGTCAACAAATTCTTTACTATTTTTATTTGTTTGTAAAATAATAGCACCCATGCTTTCCGAAAATATAAAAGAAAAAAATACGAAGACATTCTTTGAAGATCATTCGATTGTTATTGTTGTGGCAAAATGTCTACTAACATTACGGATAACGACTATATTATGATACTCAGAAAATGTGTTGGAATTGTGGTGACTGCGTGTTAGGTGTGCAATATGTTTTTATTCTATGTTTTCTTTCAAATGTATTACCTTGTCACGAATGCATTTCGTTCACGTTTGTATAAATAGATGTTATGACGTCACTAGCGTTAGGCCGGAAGTTTGCGTGTCGAAATGAAATTACTAAAGTGAGTTGTTTTCATTCAGAGAGTACATGCCAGTTGAAGTGAAAAGACGTGTTCTTTGGTGCTCTGGGAAAGCAGGACTCTTCTTTTGGAATAGTATAGCTGTATCTAGAATACAGGTATTTATTATTATCAGTATTTATAATAAGCTGTAAAGCTATTCATACGATAATGGAAAGTATTGCTTTTTATGAATTATTGTGATTAGAGTGCAGAACAATCCATTGTTTGAAGGAAGTACGATAACTCTTGTAAATACCGTATTTGGTCATGTAATTATTATAGTTTATAATTACGATGCCATGTTGCATTCATTCATATGTGAAAATATGGGGCTGAAATAGAAATGTAATTCAGTTGTATAATTTATATCTAATGATGAATGAATGTGCAGTAATATGTTATAAATTGAAAGTGAGCTGTGATTGTAAAGTTTGGCTCATAGTCCATTGTGTTATAGGCTACACAATGTGTGTACGGTTTTAAAATGGCTATAGGTATTGTCATAAGAATTGTGACAATGGTGACTGTATCAGTGTGGAGGCATAGAGAAGATATTCTACGAAGGAAATGATCTTTGAGCGCTCTGAAATATAATGTGTTAAAGAGGCATATAGTCTCTTTAAGTATAAGAGCACAAATTTACGATTGTATAAATGTTGTATACAGCGGGCCGGTTCGGAGTGGATACTTCCTAGTGTGTGGCTGATGGAGCTGTCCTTGTGAGATCGTCTCGGATATGGACACTGGCACCATCAATACCTTCATCTCTCCTTCGTCCAACCATCACTGGTGCAGACGTGCAGCAACGGTGGCGAAGTAAATCTCCAGACCTAAGCTACGGGATCACCTGCAGTGTTCCCCAAGGGTAGCCTCTGTTTTCTAGCGTCGGCTGAGAATTCCGAGTCTAGTGATGGTCTGTGAAACTTTGAGTACAGTCATAAATAATTAATACTGAGAGATCAGGAATCTCCGTCAAGTCGTCAGTGTGCCGTTATTGACTGACCAGAGCAGTGTGTAGAGGCGAGTGACATCTCAAGAAAGAGACAACGGCCAGTGACTAAATAAGTGCTGGATTTGTATATTAACCTATAAGCCACTTATTGATTATCTGAAACTTGCGATTGTGATGCTACGAATTGTATGATTTAATGTTATTGTGTATATGGTTAGATGAGAAATAGCGTAACAGAGGGGCAAAGAAAGATAACTGTGTAGTCTTTGTCCTTGGTTGTAAGTGCGTTTGCGATGATGGATGCGAGTCTATAGTAAACAGAGATAGAGCATGCACCTTTAGACTGAACGTCAGACAGCCACACGCATACACTCATTCCATTAGATTATTCCTAGTTATATATATAGAAATATTTAATTTAACGAAAATCCCTACGTTACATACCTTCTTTTTTATATTTAAAATGATATTGGAGGAATTTTGGGTTTGGTGGGTGTGGGTTGGGTGAATGTTAAATATCACAAGAGATTTTATAAAGGATCCAGATGGCACACTGACGACGCCATTTTTTGACGTCAGCTCTAGAGCTTGTCGGCGGAGTGACTTTCCATGGCTCCGTGATCGAGAGTGAATACCGCAGGGCTGAGCTTTAACGTTCGCCAACTCGCCAATGGCCCCAAAAAATAGTGTGTGGCGAGCTCGATTTGGGGTACCATTCGCCCGGCTGGCGACTCGAAAATACCGCCAGTGGTAGAGATTCTGTACCTGTACACGGACTTTTGACTTGCAATGTAAAACAAAACACGCGCCAACCTCTTCTGCAGTCAGCACCGGAGACCCGTTCCGATGCATGCTAGGAAGTTAGGTAACGCTAGCAAAGCGAGGGATTTGCGAAGTAAAAATAGCCTTTTCTCGCGAGACTTTCTTCTTTCCCTCGCCGCGAAACGCTACTGCCCTGCGAGATCCTAGCCTTCTTGCTTCCTTGCGTGTATCGGGAGTCTCTGACTTCCTTGATGAGTCACGCGAGACTTGCCGTACTTTCGATATTCCCCATTCTCAGTCTTTTGTCAATCTTGAACGATGTGGCGCTTTTTAAGCGGTGTCTCGGAGCCTCCAGCAAAAAAAAAAAAGTCCGAAGAAGAAAAAAAAACAGCTGAAGAAGGCACACCCAAGCGCCTTCAAGTTTTGGAACATTGAGGAGGAGGATGTCGATGATGAATAAATTATACAGTGCTTGTTTTAAAAAATGAAACAGTGTTGTTGTTGAAATTTATCTTGTTTATTAGCTGCAATAGTTATAAAGTTTAAAAAAATGACCGTGCTTTCAATCAAGGGGTCTGGCAACCTGAAAAATATTTTGGCAACTTCAACTTCCCAGGTTAGGAGCCCGGCTGGCTCCTTAGCCTGGCTTGCTAAATCTCAGCCCTGATACAGGCGTCCAAGTAGACAAAATGGCGCAAACAACGGTCACAACTCTCTGATATAATTTTGACTGCAAAGGAAAGTCGTTTCACCAGTTTCCAAAGTACAAACCAAGGTAAATCCTTATGATTTTTCTCCTCAAAATGCAGTGATAATGTAAAGTACACAACACAATACTACACGTGATCACCAATCTCGCCACTGGCAAGAGTGGTACATCTTCTTTCACACTCTCATTCACTGCAGATACAACAACCATACTTCAACGCATCCGAGCTCCAAACATCCCTGTCTAACCTAACTATCTACTGTCTTTGTCAATCGTCAGCGTCCACGGTCACCGTCTCCGCGCTCTCGGGAGGGTGAGGGGAAGGAGGAGGGGGGGGGGAAGAAACCAACAGACTCAAACGTCACCCAGCACGTCACATCACAGACAAGACGTCACTTCCTACACACAGCGCGTGTTCTCATTCTGATTCAACCTTACATTCTTCCCCCTTTTGACGAAAAAGCCCTCTCGCCGAAATGAAGCTCAATTACAACTCAGAACTTGCTTACCCTAGACACCGAACAACATAAAAAATAAACTATATAACGTGGCTCTCAAATACTCTGCCTCTTATCCTTATCAAACCATTCATAAAATCACTATCACACCTTTTCATTATATCAAGTAACATTTATTTCCATGCCAGACAAACCTCTACATTAATCTAGATAAACATAACGCTTCTAGATTCATTTGAGTTATAGTGACTAAATTACCAAGTAATATCTGTGTCATGCTTTACAACATAACAACTCGAAGGAAGTTTAAACCGCTCCCCGACTATAACACGTTTTATTACTAATTATGTTTACTAATATTGCTACATTATTTCTAAGCAAATTGTTTACAAAAAGTAAAGAAAGAAAAGAAAATCGGAGCAACAGACAGGTCCACCGACCGACCGACACGTGGACTGCATTGGTTGAGGAAGTGGATGAATACCAAAAATAATCATCTAAACCGGTCCAGCCGGGTGTTTTTAAAACATACAGGCTATAGCAACCCCGTTTCGCATACTGCTGACCCCAGCGACCTTGACTTTTGGGGTACAGCACATATGCTGGCCACTAACTCAGGTAAATTTCTTATCAAATTTTTAAAAAAGAAAATCCATTTAGTGGTGATTGAGATATGGAGGTAACGGACCAAAATTTGGCTGGTTGTGATTCCCCACTATCATATTTCAAAGTATTTCCAGATGGGTCCGAAATTTTAATTTTAAAAATCACGTGAACAAACGCCAAGAACATTGAATCCGGAATCGGCAAAAGTTTTAATATGCGGGATTGATTTGCTAAAAGGTCTACCGCCATTTGGTAGTGCACACGTCGTTGTCAATGCATTATCATGACAACTTTTATTATTATGAATTAGTATTGTTTGTTCTTTTTTTTAGCGATTGTCCCGCTCAGGAGTTGTTCAAGACAAGTTAGTTAGCTATTGCTTACAGGGTCCAGCGGACTGCAAAGAGCCGAATCAGGACCACAAAATCAAGACCACAACTTCGCTGAAAGAGGACTCGCCCCTGATCCGCATAAAAGATCTGCCAAAACAACCCTAGTGGTAACACTGAAGGCACTCCACCAGCCGGTCACTTTACAATAAAGGCATCCCACGCAGGGGATGCTGAGGCTATACTCTAATTTATTGAACTCCCGTTTACAAAAACAAAATAGAATATAAACATCATTATAAAATATCAACAAAACACATACATATAAAATGCCTACATTGCTAAATAATATCATAGGAATCCCCAGCGACCACCTGGCAGAAAGCCTCCAATATTCCCAAGCTGTTCCAACAGACCTCACACACAAATAAGGAGTTTTATCCCGGAAAAGTTTTCAAGAAAAAAAGTAGGTGACTGGTCTAGCGAAGAAGAAGATAGTATAGTAGATTGATAAAACAGCATATGAATAAGAATGAACAAAAGAGAAAGACAGCGACAGTGGGAATTTAAAGCACTAAATTTCCAGAAAGTGGGGATACTATTTATACTGAAACCCCCGTTACCCCCACGGGGGATTTGCTGAAGACTCTGAATACGTTGATTGACACATGGAATAATTATGTTGTAGCGTCAACGTCACTGTTTAGTCAGTACAGCATTTCTGGTGGTCAGGATTTCCTTTCTTCAGTTCCGCTGTCCTGGGTGGACGCTACACACAAATGTTGTGAAAGTGTACAGGAACAATAATGGTATTGTGAAAATGGCTGATTCTACTCTAGTTAACCCCGAGTGCTTCTTAAAAAACGATGGTAACTATTCTTGAGCGAAGTCCTAGCTTGTTGAAAATGGGTGGTGTTACAACAACCGAGGGGTCATAGGACGTACAGCTATGAATGCCACGACGTACATCCACAGGTTGGCTGGGGTGGGGCCGATGGCATCTGGAACATAGAGTTGGTCAACTTATTTATCATACGACAGACAGAGACATAGTTCTGAACGGCTAACACGCTGTACTACATTGAAACGTTTCCATACAAAGATGATAGTGATGCTAGCCACGATAGCACCTCCTTTACTTAGTTTGGGATGATTTCTAAGATGTGGAGTGTAATGCCGATGGTAAACCTTATTCATTACCGTTATCGACTTCATAGCCATCGTCATCATCATTTTTTTAAAATTATTATTATTATTATTATTATTATTATTATTATTATTATTATTATTATTATTGGGTGGGGGGAGGAGGGGGAGAGGTGCCATTTTTGTTGTCCATTTTTATCGGAAAATTCTGGACGCCTCCCATGGGGAAGGCGTAATCGCAGCTTATGGCGCGCCCAAACCCAACATATCTAGTTTAGTTCTTAAAAATGTTGCTGAGGTGGCAAACCGGAGTACCCGGAGAAAACCCCCGAGACGTTGCCGAGTGGAAAGTGAATAATAGTCTATTGGGAGAACTTAAAGCCCCGATAAGGAATGGATCCCACACCTGTCAGGCGCCATTCATTTCTAGCCTGCGGGCAAGGCAAGTTATCATTAATCATCATTGTCGTCGTCATCGTCGATGAAAGCTTTACTTTACAAACAACTCTACAATACATAGAAACATTTGTACAGTTTTCCTTATTTACGTTAGCATGAGACTACAGTATTCGCGTGATTCAGAGTCAAGCAAAATTGTCACTTACGTGAATTCAGAGCGCCGATATTTCCTGCTAGTTTGGGCGGAAACACAACAAAATTACGAATTAGTTGCAGTAAAGTAAACAGTATTAATATAAGCGTAATTTTAACATACACACACACACACACACACACACACACACCCACACACACACACACACACACACACACAGAGAGAAACACAAAGAAACACAGAGAGTCTAAGACTGCTGTCTAGACATGGAGGTACGAAGGCCTACTAATGGTTCCCGTACGATCCTTTCATTTTGAATATCAAAATTATATGCTTGTCGGGTTTGTCCCTTTTATTTCCGGCAGATATAGGTTGAGATAATCATCGGAAAGGATGGCCAATCAAACCATTTTATCCAGTCCACACTTAAACTGGCGACACTTAACGTTAGCGCAGGTTGTCTCCACCTCGCCAATCCAACGGCGTAAATTCACCCTACGATACGCTCCAACTGATTTTCAGTGAATTCTTCCCGCTGCTACTACATTACATTACATGATTATTGCTTTAGGTCCAGCGGACTCTTCCGAGCCAAATCAGGACCAGCCGCTGCTACTATCGTACTTCCGTGATACAGTCACATACAGAAGTACGTCATCGTTGTTTTCTACGTTCATGCTGTGTTGTTGTTTATTCTTCTGGAAACCTGTAAATTGCTTGGTTGTTTATGAACACGTCAGTGGATGACATGGTGATTGTGGCCACGAATAAATAATTTATTTATTAGTCTAAAATCACTTCGGTGAATAGAGGTTAAATGAAATAAACAAACAAACAAAATAATGTATAGCTTTAGGCTGTATTTCTGTACCTCCCTGCCACTGTTGTCGCCGACCTTCACCTGTTTTGGCATTTTGGGATGACCGACACAACGTCCAGCATGATACAGTGTGATAATCTCGATTTAGCGCGAGATTAGCGCCGCGCTAGGAGCAATGGCAAAACCATGCGGTTCGCCAGCAAGTATGGTCCCTCCGTGGTTGTGATAGAGCTAGTCAGTGGAGTGGGGCTTGTTGTGCGCCGTTTCCTTCTTTCTACTATCCTTCCACTAACTGGTCACAGCCACCTTATTAAACGGGCTGGGCGATGCTTGACCACAACGCTACCCCTGACGAAGCTTGTCCTGACCCACTACTATACAACGCTATGCATGACGATATGTCTTGACCCACTACTATACAACGCTACCCATGACGATATGTGTCTTGACCACTACTATGCACCGCTATCCATGACGATATGTGTCTTGACCACTGCTATACAACGCTATCCATGACGATGTGTGTCTTGACACATTATTATACAACGCTACCCATGTTAAATGTCGGCCTATGGCTGCCCCTCGATGGGAATCTAAATGAAGAAGGCAACTTACTGTCCCCGGCACAGGAAACGACCAGTACGTCCTTGGTTTGGGTGACGGCGTTAACAACTGAGGTGGGAATGCCGCAGACACTTGACTTGAGCATCACGCAGTTAGCTGCCTGCTGCATGTACCTGTACATACGATGTGTTCATACAATAATAATAATAATAATAATAATAATAATAATAATAATAATAATAATAATAATAATAATAATAATAATAATACAGTAAAACCTCCGTTTTACGACCTTTAAATTGCCATTAAAACGAGGTCTTAAATTGGAGGGGTCAACCAATACAGTCAATATCTTCCTGTTCCTCATTATTTACAAAATAAAAAAATCAATGTTGGTATGTTTAAAAGTGTATGTAAATGCTGATTGCATGTTTGGAGTTATAACTATTTTTAAGATAACCCCCAATAATTTTGTTGTAATTATTTTTATTCAATCATTGAATAGTTTGTGTTTTTTTTTAAAAGAAAGCGGTTATTTCTGTTTGTTTGCATCCGCCAGTGCATGTTCTCTTAGTATGTCACTTTGAACACCAGACATGCTGTCGGCAAGATCTGACAGGCCTCTGCTCAGGGCAAATCTGGTCAGATCATTAGAGTATTTCAAACTGTTTTAATGCATCGTCTGTTGTTAAAAGTTGTAAACGAAACTGTTTTCTTCAAGCGCACAAATATAAGCCTAGTATTGCTTTGGAATCTGAATTTTTCGTATGCTAGGTCGTAAAATTTAATTATTTGAAGGTCGCAAGTCGCGTTTTAGAGGTAGTCGTTTAAGAGAGGTCGTTTATATAGTAGGCTACAAAGCACCGGTGAATTTTTTTCCGGTCGTATGTTGGAGGAAGTCGTTTAAGAGAGGGTCTCTAAACGGAGGTTTTACTGTAATAATAATAATAATAATAATAATAATAATAATAATAATAATAATAATAATAATAATAATAATAATAATAACAATAATAACAATCAAGGGGCAGAACTTGTGCACACAAACTCAAAACACTTTCATACAAATAATAAAACACATTCTGAGAAACAAAGAACCTGTACAGGAGGAGAGAGAAAGGAATTGGACACAAACTAAAACAAACACGGTTACATTATACAGAGGCAAACAAACCATTCACTATTTCAAACAATGTTGTTCTAATTCTTACAAATGATATTACCTTACAATATTAAATATACAAAACAAATTTAAGAATGAAATAAACAATTAATACACGTACACACACATTTATTATTTAAAAAATAGAGTGTACATTTCTGCTGGCTTAATAATAGAATATCAGAGATGAGAATCCTAAAATGACAAAAAGGAGGAAAATTTCCAAAGTCTGTCGAGTGGCGAAGCCACGAGTGCGCGTACATGCTTTGGCATGTACGCGATGCTAGGGGGGTCCGGGGGCATGCTCCCCCGTAAAATTTTTGAAAAGATGGTTAAAATCTATGCATTCTGAGCCTTATGTTATGGGGTCAGATCAGTTGTTTTTGTGGTACTAAAATGCTGTTGTTAGCTCTCCACAGTTCAACACATAGGTCTAATGAATTTATTTCAAACATCAGTTAAGCCTTGTATTAAACAAACATTCCTTTTGACTGCAGACAAGAATGGTTTAAATACCAATGACAAGACAAGGCTTTACCAATGCACATAATTATTGTCCAAAACAGAGTTGTACATTTATACATAGAATCAGTATGAAGCCTCACTGACACTCTTACGGTCACATCAAACAATAAAATCATAAATACCTCGATTGACTATTCAAACAAGGTTTACAATTTTAAGATAATGTCTTGGAAAAACCACAACAAGGAAAGCAGAAATACGGATGGTTTCAGGCAGTAGTTCCTAAAACAGTTCTGATGCATAATTATACATTATGAACAACTTCAGCCTTGAAGTCGTAGTCAGGCACTGAAGTCAGGCTGAAGTTTACAATTACGTAATGCACTAGGATTACAGTTCTTTGTGTATACAACATTCTTATGTTTTTTTTTTAAAGAATTGTTAAAATTGGCAGGTACCAACATGCTATACAGTCTGCACACACACAATTATTGAATGAACTATGTATGCATGTATTTTATAACTGAAGCCAGGCAACTATCCAGTTCTTGCTTTCTTGGCTGGTGGCTTTTGACTTCTAATCTCACTTCTCTTCCTCACCAACACCTGAAGTCGGGCAGTCAGAGCTTTCTTATGAGCCAGTCTGGCTTGTTTCTCTGTCTCTGCATTCAACGCCACATTTCTGTCGATCTTTTTGTCCTTCAAACGAATTAAGACTGTTGTGTTCAACTTTTCTTCTAACCACTTAAAAAAGTTCCACTTGTTTTTTACACCACTGTAGATGTGGGTAGCTAGAGCCTTTTCTCCATGATTTAGTTTTCGAAGCATTTTACAAGTCGCGCTTTGTTCTAGACAATGGCTGATCAACCACGTGATGTTTTGGCTGTTCCATCGTTCGCACTACAACTCAGCGCATGAGAAAGGGCTTCAAGCGCCTATTTGAGTGACGTCACTGTCAGCGGGAGTGTCTGGGAACAGCCGGAATCTTATGCGCAGAAAAACGGGAGGGCTAAACTGCACGTTAACCAGGACACACGGAAGAAAGAGAAATCGGGTTATCTCGGCTTTTTACGGCAGCTTGGTGGATCGACGAAAACGAAGTGAGAGCGAACCAAATGACAACAATCCGCATGGGAATAACGAGTGGGAATAAGTTGCGAGATCGAAAATCAACAACTCACCCTAGTCATATACACTAAAATTTTCTCAACGGATTTAAACCGATCTCAAAAATGACCCTGGGACCTTCCGAAAGAGCGGATTTCCGCTAAAAGGTGGAAGATTCTCATCTCTGAATATAAATAATATCATAGACCCTATTAGCAGAAAGAGGCGCTTGTCGCTGGCTACCCATTAGCAGAAATAGGGGCTTGTCGCTGGCTACCCATTAGCAGAAAGAGGCGCTTGCCGCAGGCTACCCATTAGCAGAAAGAGGCGCTTGTCGCTGGCTACCCATTAGCAGAAAGAGGTGCTTGTCGCAGACTATCCATTAGCAGAAGAATGGGCTTGTCGCTGGCTACCCATCTAAATCGGCATGTCGGTAGATTTCACCCAACACAAACTGTCACAATTTATCTTTCTTTTTTCCCCCACCTCTGCATCCTATTTCCACCTTTTTTCTTCAAAAGGATGACGCTCCACTAGCCTCTCATTTTGACATACCAGCGCAAGACCATAGAGAACGCAAAACCATAGAGAACGCAAGACCATAGACAACAATTGCAATGACCCGTCTCTTAGGGGATGACAACTGGCAAAATAAGCTTATTGCATGACAATGCTGGCTGTATTTTTCTGACCACAGCAAACCCCGCATGAGATTATTAGGCTTAATTCCAAACAACCGAAGTCCTTGTACATCCCCGGCGAGAAAGTGGCCAACTTGCCGGCACCAGAACTGCGTGTTGAGGAGGTATCCATAGACTGCGGTAGGAGGGCCGTCCACCGTTCCCAGCCCCGGCATCTTGCCGTAGTCGGTCGTTTCAAGGCACTTGTGCAAGTCAGAACAGTTGATCCCTGCTATCGCTGAAACGAAAAATTGTCATCGTCATTGGTAGGATTATCTGTAAGTCTAGTCCTTTTTGAAAATTGTCACTAACACATTGGCCTGGTAGGCTCATCTATAGTTATTATTTTAGTCGGTTTCTGTTAGCTTTGCTTTAATTGTTTAGTATTTCCCAGTCGTATTTGAAACCAACTTCGTATTTCAAACCAACGCTATAAACTAGTGGTAGTGACACAGCCAACATGACTACTACTGACCTAGTGGTAGTGACACAGCCAACAGGACTACTGACCTAGTGGTAGTGACACAGCCAACAGGCCTACTGACCTAGTGGTAGTGACACAGCCAACAGGCCTACTGACCTAGTGGTAGTGACACAGCCAACAGGACTACTACTGACCTAGAGGTAGTGACACAGCCAACAGAACTACTACTGACCTAGTGGTAGTGACACAGCCAACAGGCCTACTGACCTAGTGGTAGTGACACAGCCAACAGGACTACTGACCTAGTGGTAGTGACACAGCCAACAGGCCTACTGACCTAGTGGTAGTGACACAGCCAACAGGACTACTGACCTAGTGGTAGTGACACAGCCAACAGGACTACTACTGACCTAGTGGTAGTGACACAGCCAACAGGACTACTACTGACCTAGTGGTAGTGACACAGCCAACAGGCCTACTGACCTAGTGGTAGTGACACAGCCAACAGGACTACTACTGACCTAGTGGTAGTGACACAGCCAACAGGACTACTACTGACCTTATGGTAGTGACACAGCCAACAGGACTACTACTGACCTAGTGGTAGTGACACAGCCAACAGGACTACTGACCTTATGGTAGTGACACAGCCAACAGGACTACTGACCTTATGGTAGTGACACAGCCAACAGGACTACTGACCTAGTGGTAGTGACACAGCCAACATGACTACTAATGACCTTGTGGTAGTGACACAGCCAACAGGACTACTGACCTTATAATAGTGACACAGTCTACAGGACTACTACTGACCTAGTGGTAGTGACACAGCCAACAGGACTACTGATCTTATAATAATGACACAGTCTACAGGACTACTACTGACCTAGTGGTAGTGACACAGCCAACAGGACTACTAATGACCTTGTGGTAGTGACACAGCCAACAGGACTACTACTGACCTAGTGGTAGTGACACAGCCAACAGGACTACTGACCTTATAATAGTGACACAGTCTACAGGACTACTACTGACCTAGTGGTAGTGACACAGCCAACAGGACTACTGACCTAGTGCTAGTGACACAGCCAACAGGACTACTGACCTAGTGGTAGTGACACAGTCTACAGGACTACTGACCTTATGGTAGTGATACAGCCAACAGGACTACTGACCTAGTGGTAGTGACACAGCCAACAGGACTACTACTGACCTAGTGGTAGTGACACAGCCAACAGGACTACTACTGACCTAGTGGTAGTGACACAGCCAACAGGACTACTACTGACCTAGTGGTAGTGACACAGCCTACAGGACTACTACTGACCTAGTGGTAGTGACACAGCCAACAGGACTACTGACCTTATGGTAGTGACACAGCCTACAGGACTACTACTGACCTAGTGGTAGTGACACAGCCAACAGGACTACTACTGACCTAGTGGTAGTGACACAGCCAACAGGACTACTACTGACCTAGTGGTAGTGACACAGCCAACAGGACTACTACTGACCTAGTGGTAGTGACACAGCCTACAGGACTACTACTGACCTAGTGGTAGTGACATAGCCAACAGGACTACTACTGACCTAGTGGTAGTGACACAGCCAACAGGACTACTACTGACCTAGTGGTAGTGACACAGCCAACAGGACTACTACTGTCCTAGTGGTAGTGACACAGCCAACAGGACTACTGACCTTATGGTAGTGACACAGCCAACAGGACTACTACTGACCTTGTGGTAGTGACACAGCCAATATGACTGCTGACCTAGTGTTAGTGACAAAGCCAACAGGACTACTGACCTAGTGGTAGTGACACAGCCAACAGGACTGCTGACCTTATGGTAGTGACACAGCCAACAGGACTACTGACCTAGTGGTAGTGACACAGCCAACAGGACTACTGACCTAGTGGTAGTGACACAGCCAACAGGCCTACTGACCTAGTGGTAGTGACACAGCCAACAGGCCTACTGACCTAGTGGTAGTGACACAGCCAACAGGCCTACTGACCTAGTGGTAGTGACACAGCCAACAGGACTACTGACCTAGTGGTAGTGACACAGCCAACAGGACTGCTGACCTTATGGTAGTGACACAGCCAACAGGCCTACTGACCTAGTGGTAGTGACACAGCCAACAGGCCTACTGACCTAGTGGTAGTGACACAGCCAACAGGACTACTGACCTAGTGGTAGTGACACAGCCAACAGGACTGCTGACCTTATGGTAGTGACACAGCCAACAGGACTACTGACCTAGTGGTAGTGACACAGCCAACAGGACTACTGACCTAGTGGTAGTGACACAGTCAACAGGACTGCTGACCTAGTGGTAGTGACACAGCCAACAGGACTGCTGACCTAGTGGTAGTGACACAGCCAACAGGACTACTAATGACCTTGTGGTAGTGACACAGCCAACAGGACTACTAATGACCTTGTGGTAGTGACACAGCCAACAGGACTACTGACCTAGTGGTAGTGACACAGCCAACAGGACTACTGACCTTATAATAGTGACACAGCCAACAGACCTACTACTGACCTTATAATAGTGACACAGCCAACAGACCTACTACTGACCTAGTGGTAGTGACACAACCAACAGACCTACTACTGACCTAGTGGTAGTGACACAGCCAACAGACCTACTACTGACCTAGTGGTAGTGACACAGCCAACATGACTACTACTGACCTAGTGGTAGTGACACAACCAACAGACCTACTACTGACCTAGTGGTAGTGACACAGCCAACAGGCCTACTACTGACCTAGTGGTAGTGACACAACCAACAGACCTACTACTGACCTTATGGTAGTGACACAACCAACAGACCTACTACTGACCTAGTGGTAGTGACACAGTCAACAGGACTACTGACCTAGTGGTAGTGACACAGCCAAAAGGACCACTACTGACCTAGTGGTAGTGACACAGCCAACAGGACTACTGACCTAGTGGTAGTGACACAGCCAACAGGACTACTGACCTAGTGGTAGTGACACAGTCTACAGGACTGATGACCTTGTGGTAGTGACAGCCAACAGGACTACTGACCTAGTGGTAGTGACACAGCCAACAGGACTACTGATCTAGTGGTAGTGACACAGCCAACAGGACTACTGATCTAGTGGTAGTGACACAGCCAACAGGACTACTGACCTAGTGGTAGTGACACAGCCAACAGGCCTACTGACCTAGTGGTAGTGACACAGCCAACAGGACTACTGACCTAGTGGTAGTGACACAGCCAACAGGACTGCTGACCTTATGGTAGTGACACAGCCAACAGGACTACTGACCTAGTGGTAGTGACACAGCCAACAGGACTACTGACCTAGTGGTAGTGACACAGTCAACAGGACTGCTGACCTAGTGGTAGTGACACAGCCAACAGGACTGCTGACCTAGTGGTAGTGACACAGCCAACAGGACTACTAATGACCTTGTGGTAGTGACACAGCCAACAGGACTACTAATGACCTTGTGGTAGTGACACAGCCAACAGGACTACTGACCTAGCGGTAGTGACACAGCCAACAGGACTACTGACCTTATAATAGTGACACAGCCAACAGACCTACTACTGACCTTATAATAGTGACACAGCCAACAGACCTACTACTGACCTAGTGGTAGTGACACAACCAACAGACCTACTACTGACCTAGTGGTAGTGACACAGCCAACAGACCTACTACTGACCTAGTGGTAGTGACACAACCAACAGACCTACTACTGACCTTATGGTAGTGACACAACCAACAGACCTACTACTGACCTAGTGGTAGTGACACAGCCAAAAGGACCACTACTGACCTAGTGGTAGTGACACAGCCAACAGGACTACTGACCTAGTGGTAGTGACACAGCCAACAGGACTACTGACCTAGTGGTAGTGACACAGTCTACAGGACTGATGACCTTGTGGTAGTGACAGCCAACAGGACTACTGACCTAGTGGTAGTGACACAGCCAACAGGACTACTGATCTAGTGGTAGTGACACAGCCAACAGGACTACTGACCTAGTGGTAGTGACACAGCCAACAGGACTACTACTGACCTAGTGGTTGTGACACATGCTACAGGACTACTAACCTAGTGGTAGTGACACAGCCAACAGGACTACTACTGACCTAGTGGTAGTGACACAGCCAACAGGACTACTACTGACCTAGTGGTAGTGACACAGCCAACAGGACTTCTGACCTAGTGGTAGTGACACAGTCTACAGGACTGCTGACCTAGTGGTAGTGACACATTCTACAGGACTACTGACCTAGTGGTAGTGACACATTCTACAGGACTACTGACCTAGAGGTAGTGACACATTCTACAGGACTACTGACCTAGTGGTAGTGACAGTCTACAGGACTACTGACCTGTGCAGATCTCAGTGAAGCTGGTGGTGAGTTCATCAAAGGGCACCAACGTCTCGTTCACTGTACACGATATCCTGCTTTCCGACAAGCACTCCATTTCCCGTAGCTGAGACCTGGCCAGTGATACAAGGCATGCACATTGCAGTGACCAGTGATACAAGGCATGTACGTTACAGTGACCAGTAATACAAGGCATGTACATTGCAGTGACCAGTGATACAAGGCATGAACATTACAGTGACCAGTAATACAAGGCATGTACATTGCAGTGAGCAGTGATACAAGGCATGTACATTACAGTGACCAGTAATACAAGGCATGTACATTACAGTGACCAGTAATACAAGGCATGTACATTACAGTGACCAGTGATACAAGACATGTACATTGCAGTGACCAGTGATACAAGGCATGTACATTACAATGACCAGTGATACAAGACATGTACATTACAGTGACCAGTAATACAAGGCATGTACATTGCAGTGACCAGTGATACAAGACATGTACATTACAGTGACCAGTGATACAAGGCATGTACATTGCAGTGACCAGTGATACAAGACATGTACATTACAGTTACCAGTGATACAAGGCATGTACATTGCAGTGACCAGTGATACAAGACATGTACATTACAGTTACCAGTGATACAAGGCATGTACATTGCAGTGACCAGTAAAACAAGGCATGCACTTTGCAGTGACCAGTGATACAAGGTGTGTACATTACAGTGACCAGCGATACAAGTACTGCTGGGTACTGGGGATGAGAGACAAGGGACCTAGTACTTTGTGGCTGTACTTCACCTTTAATAATAATAATTCAGGATGCTATGTTCGCGCCTGTCCCCAAATCAATCAGGCTCAAAGCGCGGCGATCTGTACCAACATACACGCTCACCTGTCTCATCCACCCTCACACACACAACAAATACACATCCATCACTCAAACAGGTGGTGTAAAGGCAGGGAGATCACTATTAAAAGACGGAAAGAAAATCGAATTTTTATTTTTGAAAATTGTGAATTGACTGCATCCAGTACCATTATTGAAGAGAGGGAGGAAACCGGAGTGCCCGGAGAAAACCCGCGACCTTCGGCATAGTAAACCGGCGACTTATCCACTGCGTCACGAGGTCACCCCACCTTTACACCACTTCATATTGATGACATCATAACTCTAAATTGAATACTAAAATACAATACAACATTATTGACTAATTTCTTTCTCCTTTTTTTTTCAAAGTTAAGATTTTATTGTATTTTTAAATGAAGAGTAATTTTTTTTAATAGAACAGTAAATTTAGAAACGTAAGCAACTTTCAAAACGAGAAATTACATTCAGCTTTTACATTTTCAGTTCTGGCGCAATTGTTTCTATATATAAAAAAGAAATACATTGCATAAACTACAGCAGGAGTTTGGGGGACAGGAGTAGAAAGAATTGAAACGGTCCACAGTCATCAGTTTTATGTCCGAGCAAAAACCATGCATTAAATTGTGGTGGTCATATCTAGGCCTACCGCAGCTGCACATGTACATGTAATATATCTAGGCGGGATGTTGATTTGGTTCCGTCCTTCTGCGTTTTATATGTTACTAGCAGTCTACCCCGCCTTTTAAAAGAATCAGCACACTCACACACATACACTTCAATTATAAATATAGAAAGAAGATTTGGAAACTAACAATCCTTTTTAAAGAGATTTTGAAGTCCAATATATGTGCAAAATCCACTGATATGTACCCCCCCCCCCCTCTCTCTCTCTCTCTCTCTCTCTCTCTCTCTCTCTATCTCTGCGTGCTAAGTGAAGTAATTAACATACGCGCAAATTATTCCCTTTCTAACGAGTGCATCAATGAATTTCAAATAATGGCCGGAATTTTCGTCGTTGTGACGCTATTTTAATTTCTTACTGCCCAATATACATTTGTTAAATACACTGGGCACTGCGCAGTGTAAGTAAGCACATTTCCCAGTAAACCCATTGGTACGCTTCATCTATGTATTTATGAAAGCATGGGGTACATTATTTATAAAGAATGCTGCAATTAATACTCCCTTTCGTAATACCGCAGTGCAGAAAAATTTAAACGTTACTTGAACGCATGTAATGGTTTAGACAGCCAGAGTTTCGGTGTTGTGATATTTTATGTCTTGCGCTTGTGTTCGTCACAAAATAAAATTTTAAAATATACTGGAGTCTGGGCAGCGCATTTACATACAATTTTCGAGTAAATTCGCTGATCAGTTTAAAAGATATTTGTCTTGTAGTTTGCAACAATACGTGCAAAACAACTGTCATGGCGGCAAATTCGGGAAAAAAACGGGGTGGTAAATGACATTTTAATTTCGTTTCTCGTTGTTTGTTGCGCTCGCGTTGAGCTAAATAGATATTTGATTTAATAATAATAATAATAATAATAATAATAATAATAATAATAATAATAATAATAATAATAATAATAATAATAATAATAAAAGGATTGTTTGATGGATCCTGTCATAGTGCAAAATTTGAAGTAAATAGGAGTACTTCCTAAATAGCTGTCAACATGTATTTTGACCGCTTTTCAGGGGAAGCAACTCTCATTGACCTACTTTCGGTTTATGCTGTCAACATGTATTGTGTAACCGCATTTCAGGGGAAGCAACCTACTTTCGGTTTATTTAGGGATAATGCCTTTTGCAGCATTTTAAAAGATACAACACACCCATGCGCATACCTAGTTACCCAATTATAAATAATAAATTATACCTAAATATAGATTCTGCCCTTTACCAAGGCTCGCTCAGCGCCATAGCTCAAGTGCTGGAGCGTTCGTCTGGCACAGCGATGACTCAGGTTCGAATCCCGTGGTAAGCAAAACTAAAAGTGACCATTTTCACTGTCCATTTTAGCAGTATGATTGCTCTGGTGGTTCAGTGTAGGTTTAGGTCCCTATGCCTTGTTTCCTTGGATGGTTATCCCCCCTCTGCCATATCGCCAATGGTGGGTGTAGACGTTAAACCTCAATGTTCCCAAGTCTAGCTTTGCTGCAATGGAAACACAACAGAGGCAAGACGAGCAACTTACGTGCAGTCAGTGCCGATGAGGTCGGTGTTGTCCAGCAGACACGTGTTCACTTCCCTCTTGCACTTGGCGCTGACGCTAGGCCCTGTCAAGACAAATTCATCCTACAACCTATAGATACCGAGCACAGTAATTACGATACAATTATTTCATTTGTGTACAAAATGAACCAATTACTAATTGTTCCTAATGAACATTTTCAGTCAAAGCTTTGACAGTAGAACATTGCTTTATAGTTTGAAGGCATGGTGGCAGCATTCTTTCTCAATTGTTTGTTCTTTACTCTGAAAATTTGAATGCTATCAACATCAACCCTCACCTCACTCAGTGGGTGGCAGACTTCCTCAGTGACCGCACACAGACTGTCTGTGTTAGGTTTGGCTCTACTGGCCCCTCTCCTTACTACTTTCCCTCTACCACTGTGTCCAAACCACATGTCTGTCTTCCCCGTCTTTCTCTGACTCCTCCTGCTCTTCTTCTGTGAGGACAATCGACACTGGAACACCTCAGGGTACTGTGATCTCTCCTTTTATCTTCACACTCTACACCAACGATTTGCCGCAGTGACCGAGCACGGTCCTGATTTGGCTAGGAAGAGTCCGCTGGACCAAAAGCAATAATCATGTAGTGACCGAGCAGGTAAACATGTCATCAAATTTTCGGATGACATTGCACTCGTTAACATATTTTATACGTCAACCTGGAATAGTGTTCTGTACTTTGGATCCGTGCGTTGGAGAGGCAGCATCAGCAAGCAGGACAGTGATAGATTACAAAAGTTCATCAAGAAAGCAAGTAGGGTGGTTGGGAGGTGACAGGACACTTTGGCATCAACACAGGAATGACGACTGACCGACAGGTTACAGAAGATTTTGACCGACGACACGCACTACTTCAGACCTGAATTTGACAGCAGACGGATAGAGAGAAGCTTAAGATTCAGACAGCCGTGTATGAGAATCACACGCTACAGAAACTCGTTCATTCCATCTGCAATTCACATCTTCAACTCCCAGGTGGGGCGTTAGGTGGTGGTGCTGTCGCTCTGACAATGGATTCAGGGGGCCTTTTTCTTTTCTTTTGTGATATTAGATATTGTTTTACACTTTGTTGTCAGTCAGTTTTCTTCTTTAGTTACACTGATGGCGAATGATAGCGTGTGGTGGATATGGTATTAATTAGTTGTTAATTATAGACTTCCATGATTAGGCCTATACAGTCAATGCATTGTTTTTACACTTCTTCTTAGTAACAGTGTGGGTATAATGTTGTAGGTGATGGTATGATTTGAATATGATGTGAATGTTATTTTTGCATGGTTTTTGATTAACTGATTTTACAGACACACAGTCAAGCTTTTAGAAGAGATCAATAAAGACGTGTTGTGTTGTGTTTTGTTATGTTGTGTTGCGCTTTGCTGCGCTACGTTGCGTTGTGTTGTTAGTTATTCATTGCTTACAGTGTCCAGCAGACTGCAAAGAGCCGAATCAGGACCTGTTGTATTGTATTGTATTGTATTGTACCAGACTCTGTCACTAGCTCTGAAATTAGTGTAATAATGGTGCATGTTCGATCTGGGAGGTCAGCGCCTTGAACTTGACTAGCTCGTTGAGCTCGTGAGTGCACTATACAAGAAGCCACGTGACTGACCTTGTCCGCTGCAGGTTTCGTGGATCCAAGCCAAATGAGACTGAATGAGGATTTGGTCTTGTGCCGGCATCCCGCACGTCACGTTGTTGGCTTGGAATCGTCTGCTCCACGTAGCTGCACACATATGTTGTTGTTGCTGTTAATGATGATGATGATGATGATGATGATGATGACGATGATGATGATGATGTGTTTTCTTGTAAATATAATGGTGCTGATGGTGGTGGTGGTGGTGGTGATGATGATGAGGATGGCAGCAGGAAGGTATAGTGGCTTAGCGTGTTTGTGCACAAATACAGCCCAGTGTGTTGACGCTACCAGGCCCCAACTCACTTGCACCAGAATTGCGTGCTGGTGAAGCTGTCGACGTGGAGCTGGGTGACGCCGGTGCTGGAGTTGATGTAGGCCGTCATGTTGCTGTAGTCTGTGTTCAGTGTGCACACCAGGAACTCGTAGCACAACGAGGAGTAGTTGCTCAGATCTGGCAATCACACAAACACGTTTATTGCAGCAATCTACCCTCTATCCTTTAGGTCAGCTTCACACAATGACATTTTGGGTGGTTCATTGCTGACAAGCCTGACTTTAGTCACACCTGAGATGTGTCTCTGCGACCTTAATAACACCTTGCTATATGTTTAGTACTGGGTGTGGAGTATAATTTACAGCGTGATTAGCCCTGCGTCAAGCCTGGCCCAGCCTACCATCACCACAATCAGCCTAGCTGAGCTTTGGAGGCATGCTCCCTGTTCAGAGAATTTACATAGGCCTCAAAAGTTCTCCTACGCTGTACACCATCGCTGTACTTATTGCGATGTTAAGATTTTCTTCTTTTATTGCTATAGTGTTTGCCTACCTTATGACGAGTGCGCAAGCTGAATCACTCTGCCAGAGATGTGTACTAGACTACATCTGCCCCATAGGATTGCGTTAACCTCTTTCTACCTGCCAATCAGCGCCGTTTTTAGCCAAAAGGGAGTGACGGTTTACGTCAATAAACATAAAACTCCAACATTGAAGACGACTGTTATTATTCTAGATAAAGTCTGGACTTTGGGAGATCAATGGCCTGTCTTCCAACATTGAAGACGACTGTATTATTGTAGATAAAGTCTGGACTTTGGGAGATCAATGGCCTGTCTTCCAACATTGAAGACGACTGTTATTATTGTAGATAAAGTCTGGACTTTGGGAGATCAATGGCCTGTCTTCTAACATTGAAGACGACTGTTATTATTGTAGATAAAGTCTGGACTTTGAGAGATCAATGGCCTGTCTTCCAACATTGAAGACGACTGTTATTATTGTAGATAAAGGTCTGGACTTTGGGAGATCAATGGCCTGTCTTCCAACATTGAAGACGACTGTTATTATTGTAGATAAAGTCTGGACTTTGAGAGATCAATGGCCTGTCTTCCAACATTGAAGACGACTGTTATTATTGTAGATAAAGTCTGGACTTTGAGAGATCAATGGCCTGTCTTCCAACATTGAAGACGACTGTTATTATTGTAGATAAAGTCTGGACTTTGGGAGATCAATGGCCTGTCTTAGACTGTTATTATTGTAGATAAAGTCTGGACTTTGGGAGATCAATGGCCTGTCTTAGACTGTTATTATTGTAGATAAAGTCTGGACTTTGGGAGGTCAATGGCCTGTCTTAGACTGTTATTATTGTAGATAAAGTCTGGACTTTGGGAGATCAATGGCCTGTCTTAGACTGTTATTATTGGTAGATAAAGTCTGGACATTGGGAGATCAATGGCCTGTCTTAGACTGTTATTATTGTAGATAAAGTCTGGACTTTGGGAGATCAATGGCCTGTCTTCCAACATTGAAGACGACTGTTATTATTGTAGATAAAGTCTGGACTTTGGGAGATCAATGGCCTGTCTTCCAACATTGAAGACGACTGTTATTATTGTAGATAAAGTCTGGACTTTGAGAGATCAATGGCCTGTCTTCCAACATTGAAGACGACTGTTATTATTGTAGATAAAGTCTGGACTTTGGGAGATCAATGGCCTGTCTTAGACTGTTATTATTGTAGATAAAGTCTGGACTTTGGGAGATCAATGGCCTGTCTTAGACTGTTTTATTGTAGATAAAGTCTGGACTTTGGGAGGTCAATGGCCTGTCTTAGACTGTTATTATTGTAGATAAAGTCTGGACTTTGGGAGATCAATGGCCTGTCTTAGACTGTTATTATTGGTAGTTAAAGTCTGGACATTGGGAGATCAATGGCCTGTCTTCATTGGAAGGTTCGTGGATGTTCACCAACCTTTATTCTGAACTTCTCAGATCCCGAACCTTGGTTCCTGAACCTCTTGGACAACAACAACAAAATGTTCATCAATCTAAGTTCGGGATCTGAGAACTTCGAAAAAAAGGTTCGTGAACCTTCCACAAGCTTTTCAATCAAGATATAACCAGAGGACGTCTTCGTCACATCCTTTCTCATCTCGGGTGGCGTTGCCCTGCGGCAGCTGCGCTTTCGCTGAGAAGGTGGCTCCATTTTGGCAACAGTGACTGATCCTCGTTATCCAAATCCTAAACTACCAACCCTTCCCTTTCCCTCCCCATTCTCTCCCCTCCCAAAATAAATAAGGTAATTAACTAATTAATGAATTTTAACACTAAAAAATCTACTTAAAGCTGTGCTGAATGAAAAGAGACGTGAAGAGAAGCGCATTGTGACAATGAACTGACCGTAGCAGATGCCTATGAAGACGGGGACGAGGTCAGTGAAGGTGACGACGTGTTCATCCACACTGCAATTCTTGTCTCGTGTGTTGGAGTAACACGATATTTGCGATCCTAGCAACCTGCAACACGCCCGTCAAACACACTCACAGGTATGAAACACATGAAACACATCATTGAAACACATGAAACACATCATTGACAAACTACAAAAGGTTCAGAACTCAGCAGCTAGACTAGTATTCCGAGCTAAGAAACGCGATCACATCACACCTCTACTACACTCCCTTCACTGGCTTCCTGTGCAAGCGCGCATAGAGTACAAACTCTCTGTTCTCTGTCACAACCTCTTCACAGATTCTTGTCCCTCCTACCTTGCTGATCTACTGTCTGTCTACTCCCCTTCACGCACTTTAAGATCTTCTGCTGACACTCGCACACTCAAGGTTCCCGTCAACCACACTAATACATACGGCCAACGTGCATTCGCTTACTCCGCACCTAAGCAGTGGAATTCCCTTCCCTCCCATATCCGCAACATACAATCAACACAAGCATTCAAAAAGTCCCTCAAAACCCACCTCTTCAAACTGCATTATTCAGATTGATTTGTATCCCGCTGCCATTCTCTCATCTTTTGTCTATGTCTGATCCGTAAGTGTATAAACGGCTGTAAATATTTATACTGTTTTTCTTCCTGAGCCTAACCGGGCATATAAATAGCTGTGAATAGGTTTTTGCTATTCTGTTTTCTGTCTTTTTTGTCATTTGTGTACACAGTTGTAAATAGTATATTTTTGTCTTTTTTGTAATTTATGTAGCCTACATAGTTGTAAATAGTCTGTACCTTTACTGTCCCGTCTTTTGGTGTATTGTAGCAAAAGTGATGTTTCATCGAGTGCATGTATTTATATGTAATGACTATGTAAAGCGTGGTGAGTCTGGTCATAGGCTGGAGTACCCCGCTATATAAAAATCCGTTATTATTATTTTTATTTTTATTATTATTATTATTATTATTATTATTATTATTATTATTATTATTATGTCCTCTACCTCGTTACCCTAAAGAGACGACAGGGCCGATCTATCCGTTCTACCTTTTCTGCGCTCCAAAGACGATCGACGGTCACTACACTAAACTACAGACCATTCCCGGGGTGCCAGTCATTCAACGTGTTCATCAAATCAAACAATTCTAAATTGAATTCAGTCTAATACATTAATTCAGTCGAATCAAAACAAATCAAATCACAACTAATGTTACGTTTTTGAGAATTAATCCAATAGAATGAAAACTTACTCACGCGCAAGTGTCGGAGGAAGAGCCGACCACAGCGGACGCACAGGCGGACACGGCTGTGAAACACTCGTTATAGCTGTTGCCAGCATCACACAAGCCTGCACGCACGAGTAGGCACGGAAAGACGAATGTACTAGAAGAACTAGAAATGAACATTGAAGTTTAGCGTCTATACTTATCGTTGACGATATAGCAGACGAAGATAACCATACCAGGAAAGGAGGGGTAGGGACCTCTAAATCAACACTGAACTACCAGAGCAATCATACTGCTAAAATGGACAGGAAAAAATGACCACTTTTATCTTGCCCTATACGGCGGTGAGACACAAGTAGAACAAGAAAGATGATGATGATGAGGAGGAGGAGGAGGATGAGGATGAGGATGATTATAATGATGATGAGGATCATGAGACTGAGACTTTATTCCTCTATAAAATTTACATAGAAATCGGCCTTTCGGCTGCACAAACATAGTAAGTGTAAAATGTAGAATATCTTTAAAAGAATGAAATGTACAAACATGATGATGATGACGACGACGACAATGATGATGATGATGATGATGATGATGATGATGATGATGATGGATGATGATGATGATGATGATGATGAAGACGAAGAAGGAGAAGTAGGATGTTGTGTGCCAAGTGTCACCAAATGTGAAAAGACGTTAAACAATACTTAATTGTTACCTTAAAATAAACTTACTGAACTAAAGAGTCTTTGGAGGGCTGGGTGTAGATAAGAATGGTGGGGTGGGGAGGATTAAAAGAATAATACACTGCACTAGGTTACGAGGAGGGGGGCGCGGAAGTCGAAAATAAAAACAAGTGTACATGTACAACAAAGAGTACTAGCACAATAAAAAGGAGGAGGAACATAAGAACGAAGAGAAGGCTGAGAAGCAGGATAGTCAGTGTCACTGATAACTGTGCGGTCAATTCGGTCGTCTTCAGACTGCTCCTAGTCCGCATGGTCTGGCTGACGAAGGCTGAACCGTCTGCACAGTCAGGGCTCCTGCATTTACCATTCGTAGAGGTATTGGTCACATCACCTGCCGACCTGCATTTTTCTATTGCGGGCGTCAAGCAGACCTGCAAGTTCCATTGCGTCGGTCATATCTCAGCTCACCACCTGCTCATAGGAGGTGTTCAGACCCCAGCTGCTAGTGTTACGGAATACCGGGGCGTGCATTCTCTTGGCCATAGAGGGGAGTCGCTGTTGGCCTTGGTGATCTCGGATAACCGTGCGACTGCAGACTTAGGAGATCCCGATACGATACTCCTCCTCAACTTTCAAACCCCTTTTCCTCATTTTTTTGGGCTCCTTGGACTGAGAACCGGCGGCGGATCGTCGCAAGGCGCCGTGGCGCGTTGTCGCTGGTCCTCATCTCCCTGGCTGCTTCCTCCTTTCTCTACCACTGGGCGGCGCTGGCGTTCGCCTACAACACAAGACTTTCTCGCAAGTCCCACGGGTCCCTCGCCAAATCCACTTTGAGTCTTCACTGAGACGACCCCCTTTCCCACCTTTGCGCGCCTGCCTTTACACTTCGATGCTTCACTTCACTTCATTCAGTCAACAACACCATGACTTCCACCTTTTATTTCAACAAGCCTTCTTATCCTCATCTCTTAAACACTGACGGTGTACGGTGACACAAATGTAAATATCAAACGGGAAGCAGGAGGAGGGCAGGATGGTAAGCAATGAGCTCGCGTTACAAAAGGTTGCGGGTTCGATTCCCTTTGGCCCGGACATACACATTGGCTGTGAGCGCTGGCCATCTTACTATTGCTATTAGTGTGATGGCTGTTTCAGTTTTCCTTCTCCCCCATCCCCGGTCGCCTAGGATTGTGCTCAGTGGTGTGGTGCCAGACTATGCGCCCTAGGCAGCGAGTGGGCAGCTTGGGTATACCTTAGTTAGGTCTGTGTCTGCCACCACCTTGAGCAGCTCTTGAGCTGAAAATGCGCTATCTAATAATGAAAAGAGTGATTACTACTACTACTACTACTACTACTACTACTACTACTACTACTACTACTACTACTACTACTACTACTACTACTACTAATAATAATAATATAACAAGGCAGAGGATGGTCAGCCGAGAGAAGGAGAAGAAATTCAGTCCAAACCAAAGTAAATGTCTTCTTGTTGAAGGAATCAATTATTACTTCTATCGCACTCAAAAGGTCTCCCCTACCAACAGTAGGGTGTGATCGCACAGTTCAACACTTCCCCTTCATCTAATAAATAATGAAAAGTTCACAAATTATTGACGAACGTTCCAGGCATACCTATAAGTGTGACAACGAGGAACGCACAAAGGATTTGCTTCATGGCTGTTAGCGTACTGCCTCTTACACACACCTCAACCTGCTCAACGTGGATGTTAAACTGTTGTCTGGTTGGTACGTTAATTCCACTGCTCACAGAACAGTTTCAGGGACAGGACTGTGTCACAGGAAAAGTTTTGTTACAGTACTGTCCTGCAAGCACAACAAATGATTATCACTTCACTACAAAGTTTACATTTGGAAGTTGCACAAAACCGAACAAAAATGACAGGCAGAAACGTCGAGCTGATTTTATCGACCCAAGACGCTAATATCCGCCAAAGCGTGAAGGTAGGAGCTAAAGTACAGAAACACTTTGAACCTATAACACAGGCAAGTTTTATAACACAGTCAACATACTAATGGACTCTGTGAGACGTACTTTGTAAGTTTACTTTCACAGAGAAGTGGAAAAAGCCAGGAAATACCTATTAACGCCTATATAGATGTTAATTATTGCTAAGCGCTAATGCAATATGGCGTTGCCACCCGTCACACAAGACAGATGTTTTAGAAGAATGCGTGGACACAAGCCTCAAAAGACCAACAGATAACACGCGAATAGTCACTAGTTACGACCTGTGCAAGATTGAAATGGAGTTGTCCACCCTCATCGCACCTCTTCTGAACTAACTCCACATAAACCGCTTCAGGACCCGTATGCAAATTTGAATGAACGTTGAAGTTTAACGTCTACACCCTCCAAAAAAGTGGTGTTTCACACGTCCCCTATACGCTTATGTGTCCGGGACGTTAATCTATTTTAACTAACTAACTACACCCTCCATTGGCGATATGGCAGACAAGGATTATCATCCCAGGAAACAAGGGGTAGAAACCTAAATGAACACTGAACCACCAGAGCAATCATACTGCTAAAATGGACAGTGGAAAAGGCCACTTTTATTTTGCCCATCACAGGATTCGAGCCTGGGTCATCGGTATGCAAACTTCTCTGTGAGCTATCTCTTTATTGCTTTAAAGGGCTCCAAATCACACAGTTCAACGTATTAGCTCTTGTTCAGATTCACAGTGATTGTTTGCCCCGTCAGACCAAAAAATATTAAGCAGCAAAACAAAAGAAAAATTGTTGGAAAGTAGGGTTTGATGAAAATGGATACAGTTATTAGTTTACGTGATGATTAATGTCATCAAGGGTTATTGTGAAAATAGCGCTGAAGCCAAAGTGTATGAAGGTACAACTGTTTGTTTACAAAACAAAGGAATATATGCCTACAATGGTAAGCCTTAGTGGTGCAACAATGACCCGCAATATCATCTTTTCATATGACAACAATAAAATGTCCCATGTAATCTCTTGGTCATAAAACTAAACATCCTTGACAGCCTGACCCTTTCAGAATAACGCAAGGATTGATTTATTTCTGTCTGTTCTCTAGCTGTTCCTGTGCTTATTTTTCTTCTTCACAGTAAGCCTACGCATATCCTCAAAGAGTGACCTAGGCCGAAGTATTTGTTAATCCAGACAATAAACCCTCAACACAGAGCAGTGAACCCCAAAGAAGATGGAAAATATTGGTCTGTAGTTCCTGATTTACTTAGCAGGCCAACGGGCAGCAGCTCCTGTAGATTCTTCAGGCAGTCAACGCCTTTCAGCTTCATCTGTCTGCAGTCGCGCTGTTTTGACACGATAGTTGTGAGCTGAGGCATTGTTTGATGTCCTAGTAAACATCTGGTGCTGTTGTTCTGGTCAATTCGGTCTGGACCAGTAAGTTTTCGGACATCCACGTGTTGTTGTAGGGCCGTTTCACTTCCTCCAGACCATCCTTGTGTTCCTACGACTTGTCACCTCGTGTTCAGGTGGTCATATGACTTGGTCATTGTTGACAAACCTTACGATACAATACGATACGATACGATACGATACGATACAATACGACAAGTTTGTGTACCAGTAATCGCCTTCACAATGCAGGCAAACTCGCTAAATCTTCAGCCGTGAAAATAAAAGATGATCATAGATTTAGATTCTGAGATTAATAAAGGAACTGCAACTTCAGTGCTGGAATCATCTTTACTTGTGTCTTTACCTCATGCATTCCTGTCCAGCAGTTTGAACATTTAAACAGCAATTATCCGTTGTTATTGTTGTAGTTGCTATCCAGGCTGGGTGACGAACACAAGGTCCCTGCACATGATGATACCCCAATTACCTCTTAAACTGAGATCACTTAATTAACACTCTTGCAGCCAAAGGCGTCAACTTGGGACTATTCCACGTAACTGAGACCCGCTGCTGGATCTAAATCTGTCTTCGTGTTAAAAGTTAAGCTTGATCATCCTACTCTAACTGTTACTAGCTTTTTAATTCATCGTCTTCTATGCACTGCGTGGTGTCCTAAGACGTGGAAAGGATTATAGGTCTATTAATACCGCATGCCATGTTCTGGTCGCTTCACTGACACAATAAGCATCTTCATATTCACGTGCATGCAATCTCAATGCCAATTTACCTCTTTCTTTGTTTATTTGTTTTAATATCTATCTATCTATCTATCTATCTATCTATCTATCTATCTATCTATCTATCTATCTATCTATCTATCTATCTATCTATCTATCTATCTATCTATCTATCTATCTATCTATCTATCTATCTATCTATCTATCTATCTATCTATCTATCTATCTATCTATCTATCTATCTATCTATCTATCTATCTATCTATCTATCTATCTATCTATCTATCTATCTATCTATCTATCTATCTATCTATCTATCTATCTATCTATCTATCTATCTATCTATCTATCTATCTATCTATCTATCTATCTATCTATCTATCTATCTATCTATCTATCTATCTATCTATCTATCTATCTATCTATCTATCTATCTATCTATCTATCTATCTATCTATCTATCTATCTATCTATCTATCTATCTATCTATCTATCTATCTATCTATCTATCTATCTATCTATCTATCTATCTATCTATCTAGATATAAAAAAAATAAATATATATCTGAAAAGCCCAGTAGGGGTGCCGGGGGTTTCAGTATAAATAGTATCTCCACTTTCTGGAAATTTAGAGCTTTAAATTCCCACGGTCGTTGCCTTTCTCCTTTGTTCTTCTGTTCTATCAATCTACTATACAATCTTCTTCTTCACCAGACCAGTCACCTACCTTTTTTCTTGAAAACTCTTCGGGAAAAAAATTCCTCATTTGTATGTGAGGTCTGTTGGATCAGCTTGGGACTATTGGACGCTTTCTGCCAGGTGGTCACTGGGGCTTCCTACGATTTTATTATTTAGCAATGTAGGCATTTTCTATGTATGTGTTTTGTTGATATTTTATAATGATGTTTGTATTCTATTTTGTTCTTTTAAACGGGGGTTCGATATATTAGAGTATAGCCTCAGCGTCACCTGCGTGGGATGTCTTTATTTTGTAAAGTCACCGGCTGGTGGAGTGCGTTTAGTGTTACCACTAGGGTTGTTTCGGCAGATCTTTTATGCGGATCAGGGGTGAGTCCTCTTTCAGCGAATAGAGAAGAAGAAGAAATCCTCCCAATTTTCCGATAAGAAGTTGAGGCAGCAGCGCAATCGCTGAAGAAGGGGAAGTCAGCGAGAGTGACAACATACTCGCATAATTGTTTCAAGAAGGAGGTGCTTGATCTGAATCGTTTCTTGAACATGATATAGTCAATATGATTGTGATGCTCCCCGCTAAGACTGTGCCAGGTTCATCGTCTGGATATTTTTGTGGAGACCAAGCATGTTTGCCAGTATCAGATTGTTGTTTCTGGCAAACTCCAGGAGTCTCAGACCTCTGTCACTTGTCTCGTTGTTCCACATGTGTCTCCCCAGTTGTGGTACGTATCTTTGCCAACCTTGACATTCCAGTCGTCATGCACTATGACTATAATAATAATAATAATAATAATAATATAATAATAATAATAATAATAATAATAATAATAATAATAATAATAATAATTTATTTCATTTAAAATTCTACGCCTTTCCCTCAGGAGAAGCTCAAAGCGCAATTACAGCCAGCCATAAATAAATACTCAAAAGGAACATAAAAGAATAAAAGCATCAAACACAAAAACCAAACACCACAGTATTAAAATATAGTCAAACACACCCACTCACTCTATGTCTCCCACGCATACACACATACACACCCACATACATACACACATACACACAATAAAATACAAAGCACAATAAAAAATTGTCTATCTCTATCACCACAGTATTAAAACATAGTCAAACACACCCACTCACTCTATGTCTCCCACGCACACACACACACACACACACACACAAACACACACACACCCCCCCCACACACACAATAAAATACAAAGCACAATAAAATTGTCTATCTCTATCAGTATACGTGCATTTCACACAGAAACAGAAACGAGCAATTTACTTAAAAACGCCATGAAACAACTACTATGATCACCACAATAATTATATATGTCCTTCATCGGCACTAGGGCAAGGACAGCCTGCAGATGTTCATAGAAATACTCGACTTTGCTGTCGTCATAGCCTGCATTGCCTGCACGTGTTAAAAACGCTAACAATCTTAAAACATTCAAAAACCTTCTGGAAAAAGTAAGTTTTATAGCAGAAGCAAGACAAGTATTTGGTGACTGATTGTCCCCTTTTAATTGTAAATCCCTAAGCAAATTGCCAACAAACTGCCAAATGTTACTTACATGAGAAACAGTGACACTTTAAATTAATTAATTGTAGATTATTGTCACACGACACCAGCGAACCAGTTGATGGTAAGTGGAAAATAATATGTTCACACTTTGACCAATCCCGGATTTGAACTAGGTATCTTTCGGTTACTGGTAAGCCGCTCTATCAACTGAGTTACCCTGTCCCACCAGGGACACTTTGCTTTGCTTGGGTGGATTTAGTGGATTAGGTGACTAGGGTCATTTGCGTGAATGAAATTTAGTCCCCTGACACTTACGCACATATAAGGGACTATCGAGTTAAGAAGTCGCTTAAAAATGGGGATTCACTTTAGGGAAAATGGAATCTTCGTTCGTTCTGTAGATTGACGTACCCGGACACATGGCGTATAGGGGAATACACTTGAACATTGAGGTTTTAACGCCTACACCCACCATTGGCGATATGGCAGACGGGGATAACCTAAATCAACACTGAACCACCAGAGCAATCATACTGCTAAAATGGACAGTGAAAAATGGCCACTTTTTATTTAGCCCACCACAGGATTTCCAACCTGGGTCATCGCTGTGCCAGGCGAACGCTCTCCACTTGAACTACGGCGGTGGGACGACTACACTTGTTGTTGTTGTTGTTGTTGTTGTTGTTGTTGTTGTTGTTGTTGCGGTAGATTAAAGTCCCCGGACACAGATCGTATAGGCGACTGTTATGGACTACACTTCATTCATTCATTCATTCATTTTGTAGATTACCGTCCCCGGACACAGAAACTACACTTTTAAAGCCGCTTGATTGATTGTTTGATTTGGTAGATTAACGTCAAAGCCGCGAAAGCCGTGAGGCTTATATTGTCCCTCTGAACCCCAGGCGCTTGCATCTGGACACAGGCATAGGCACTCAGCGTCGCGTATCCAGATACAAGCGCCTGTGCTCTGAACTGACATGCCCAGAGTTGTCTAGAAAAGAAGCACCACAAAACGTTTCGATGGCTCCGCACGTACTATTTTTTTTTTTTGCTTCTGGGCAACCTTTTGCCGTATGCGAGCACTTTTATAATGGTGCAGCACATTTTGAATGCACAACAGCCAATCAAAGTGAAGTTGGCTGAAAGTGAAAGTTACTGTCAATCGCATTGATGACACAACAATAGTCTACTATCAAATATAAATACTAATTAATACCGATTGCCCATAAACATAATTATTCTGTCAAATAACAAGTACACAAATCTTACCAAACTGTAAATGACAAAAAGTCCTCTCTGGCCGCCATCTTTTTATCTTCGCAAACAACCTTTGAAGACCGCTACAGAGCGCTCTCCGCCGGCATAGGGTTGCGTAGACTTTCCGCCAAAATAGTTACCTAGCGTTACGTAGCGCTCTGCTTAGGCAACTCGGGGCAGGACTTAACTAAAGAGAATAAGCGTAAGTTACGTCCCTTCTCAGAACTCTAGCATTAGAAACCTGTAAAGAGTGTACCGGCATCAAAGATGGGGACAGTCCATGCCAAGGTTGTTTGTTCTGTTCTATTAGTTAGTTATTTTTTTTTACAAATATATTGATAAGACATGCACATTATTCTATTGGGAGATTAAGTTTCTAATATAGTGCGCATGCATGAAACAAAATGCTTTCTATTTGTGTCAAGGTTATGAAATTAGCTTCTGCACTCGCGTTTCTAACGTCCGTCTTCTTCAAAGTCAAGACTCAATCTCAAGGCTGCACTCTCTCACTCTTCGCTTTTCTCTATACGCGAATACTTGGCATCCTTAGTATTTATTTTTTGCATAACAGACAACGGGTCCGTGTGGGTGCCAGTCAAGTTACCCGTGTCAGCCTTGTCAGCCGTGTCAACCATGTCAACAGTGTCCACCGTGTTACCCGTGTTTTCAACCAACTTGCTGTCCAGTAAGATAGCACGTACTGGCACACCATGCGCAGCATGCTGATTTCGTTTTCAAATTTTGTTTTGTTATTTCTTTTAATATTTTTCTCTTGTTTTCATTTGTATATGTTTAAAGCTTTTAGCTGATGCACTTCAGTTCGAGTTCAGTTCAGTTCTGAGTTATATCAGGTCAGAGCCTAACTCTTCCTACATACTACCCCCCTCCCCCCCCCCCCATCCCAGTGATGGTGACACAAACTGTATATATTGTGGCGGGGACTTTATCTTCTTGCGATTCGGCCTCGCGCATGTGCGTACACCCATTTAGTGCCACAAGATCAACATTATGATTGTGGGCGCTTAAGGAAAGACAAGACGAGAGGGCAAAAGTCTGACAGCCTAAGATGCCATCTATACTATACAGTGGTTCCCATAGGCCTCAAAACTTTCTTTCTCCATCCATATAGGTTCACCTTTGTGTGTGTCCTCTCTCTCTCTCTCTCTCTCTCTCTCTCTCTCTCTCTCTCTCCTCTCTCTCTCTCTCTCTCTCCCTCCCTCTCTCGTTCTCTCCATCTCTCTCTCTCTCTCTCTCTCTCTCTCTCTCTCTCTCTCTCCATCTCTCTCTCTCTCTCTCTCTCTCTCTCTCTCTCTCGTTCTCTCCATCTCTATCTCTCTCTCTCTCCATCTCTCTCTCTCTCTCTCTCTCTCTCTCTCTCTCTCTCTCTCTCTCTCTCTCTCTCTCTCTCTCTCTCTCTCTCTCCATCTCTATCTCTCTCTCTGTCTCTCTCTCTGTCTCTCTCTCTGTGTATCTGTCTCTCTCTCTGTCTCTGTCTGTCTGTCTCTCTCTCTCTCTCGTTCTCTCCATCTCTCTCTCTCTCTCTCTCTCTCTCTCTCTCTCTCTCTCTCTCTCTCTCGTTCTCTCCATCTCTATCTCTCTCTCTCCATCTCTCTCTGTCTCTGTTTCTCTCTCTCTCTCTCTCTGTCTCTCTCTCTGTGTATCTGTCTCTCTCTCTGTCTCTGTCTCTCTCTCTCTCTCTCTCCCTCTCTCTCTCTCTCTCTCTCTCTCTCTCCCTCTCTCCATCCATAAACTACAACCTCAACCTCTGTTACTAAACACAGTGCCTAAGTCATGACTGACTACAGCACACAGTGAAACACAGGCATTGAAAAGTAATTGCTGTTAAATAACAGCAAGGGGTTGATGTGATGTGTTGATACTGTCACAGGCGCTTGTATCTGGACACTCGAGCGCTTACGCATGTGACACATCTCTCTGTGGGTATCTATAACAAGATACAAGCGCCTGTGGATGTTGTGGAGGAGGGATGAAGAGAAGGGGTGGCACAAACATTCATCAATGTTTGTAACTTTGTCATCGTTGTTGTCCTCTTTTGTCCTTTTTCAAGGTAACACTCACTATCATCAAGCTGTTAAGTACCAGTGCTTTGATGGGTCTTCATCTTTTTATTTGGTCTTTGCATTCTTTTCATTGAGTCACCTCCGCTTCAGTGTCTGGAAGATTCTAGATGATTTTGCCTTATGTATACAACAGGGTGGAGAACTGTCAGCGAATCCGCGGATTTCCGCGGAAGGCATTTGCATTTCCGAGAAAAAAATATTGAGTTCCGAGTGTGAGAAGTTGAGTGGCTACCCTTTACTGGGCATAGCGGCCAAAAGCGGCCGAAGGTCTAAACAGGCAAAACGTCCAAAAGCGTCCGTATCAACCATGTGGTTATATTCTCGCGTTGTTTGAAAGATTGCGAGACTTCCGGCAATTGACTTCCGGTTTATTCTCTTTGTGAAAACATTCGACTGCATTTCCACAAGTTTTCTCTGTGAGGCGTTAGTTTTTCGGAATTTTTTAAAAAAATTTTATTGTGTGTGTGTCTAAAAAATGGATGGTTTGGATTCTTCGACTGATGAAGGGGAGTTTACAGACTTCCATTTATCAGACATTAAAGTGAGAGAAATGGACTTGGAGTCGGAGGAAGAGATCGGTACTGACATTAGACAATTAGTGTCAGTAGTGTGCATGCATACGATCTTTCAGACTGGCATGAAAGTGAAGAAGAGGAGGGGGATTGTTTGGACTTTTTAAAACTTTTTTTTGTATACACATGGAATAATAAAAAACAAGACATGACAAGAGAGGTATAAAAAGGTAGATAATCAAAAGAGAATTTATTTCTGTTCATTTTGCATTTTATTTCATTTAAATCTATAGTCACTAATACCTTAGATGTGGTGTTTCTACTAACGTACCCTTAAATATCTCTAAAATTATAAAAATTCTTGCCTGTTTACAGCTAAAAAAATAGACAAACGTGTGCCCAGTAAATTGGAAATGTGGAGTTTGTGTGTAACAGTGGTAGACCTCAAACTTTGTTAGGCCTACAAATCAAGATTCTTAACTTTTTTGAAAGACATGTGCATAAAACATTCTTTTTTGTTGTTGTTGTTTCTATTCATGTTTACTTTGTGCTTTTTGCTTTCAGGAGAAACCCCTTGGGGTCATGAGCAATCTTGTCACTGTAGATTGTTCTAACCTATAAAGGGAACAGTGAAAGCCCCAGTTGAAAACCTGTCTTGCCTTTGTAGGCATGACTAATTCACTGCGGCAACAGTTCCCCCCGTTGGAGTGCCGGGGGTTTCAGTATAAATAGTATCCCCACTTTCTGGAAATTTAGTGCTTTAAATTCCCACTGTCGCTGTCTTCATCATTTGCTCTTTCCCATTCCTGATCTGTCCTATCACTCTGCTATACTTTCTTCTTCTTCGCTAGATCAATGACCTACCTTTTTTCTTGAAAACTCTTCCTGGACAAGACTCCTTGTTTGTGTATGAGGTCTGTTGGATCAGCTTGGGAGTGTTGGACGCTTTCTGCCGGGTGGTCACTAGGGCTTCCTATGATTGTATTATTTCGCACTATAGGCATTTTATATGTATGTGTTTTGTTGATGATTTATAATGATGGTTGTATTCTATTTTGTTTTTGTAACCGGGGTGTTCGCGTAGTTGAGGTCAACCCTCAGCCGTCCCCCGCGTTGGATGTCTTTATTGTAAAGTGACTGGCCGGTGGAGGGCATTCAATTTTCCCACTAGGGTTGTTTCGGCAGATCTTTTATGCGGATCGGGGTTGTCCGGTCCTGATTTGGCTCGGAAGAGTCCGCTGGACCTAAAGCAACAATAAATCAATCAATCAATTTCAGGAGAAGCCCTAAATTACTTTCAAAATTGCATAAATTCATGAATTTTCTTCCAGGGGGCGAATACCGGGGCTTGGCCCCTGGGCCCCGGCCGGATTTCAGAGATTTCTTGATTCAGTTGTTCTCCACCCTGATACAAGTTGAGTGTTATATTTTGAAGATTCTAGAGCTGTGTTTATGTTGTCATGATTTTGCCTTATGTATGAACGTTGAGTGTTATATTTTGCAGACATCACCATGTGTACCAGAAGCAGAAGATAACATTGATTTTGAAAGGATACCAGTGAGTAGTGATTTGTACTACTTTCTTTTAGTGTTCTTCAGTTTTCTTGTCTCAAGAGAGATTTCGACATTTACTGATTTAAAATAATACTGGATGGATGCTACTGAACACAATGAATCATTATTGAAATCAATGAATCATTATTGAACACAATGAATCAGTATTGAGCACAATGAATCATTGAACGCAATCATTATTGAACACAATGAATCAGTATTGAGCTCAATGAATCATTGAACGCAATCATTATTGAACACAATGAATCATTATTGAAAGGCTATTTGTTTTCTTTTGTTTATTTCTACCTAAGTTTGTAACATACATGCACCTGCTTGTGAATCAGCCAGGAGTGTAAATGTGATGTTTGGACTATATGAATAAATGTTGTCAATGAGATGTGGGAGCCCATGTGCAGCCTTGTGTGTTTGTGCTTGCAGGCCAGAGTAGAGAGGGTGGTTGTGGACGGTGTGGGCAGAACAAAGGATGATGTCATCGTTAAAGAAGTTCGGCCACTGCTGGAAGCCTGCACCTTTCAAGATGTAAGTTCTTGTCACCTTGGACTAGGCTTCTGGGATAAAACCTAATGTACACAATCTGTTGATGCTGGTTGATATTACTCCAACATCACAGTGCTATTATGTCACTGCTAAACTGAACACAACAGCATTCCTTGTCTTGCATTAATGGGAGGGGAAAGAACAGTTGTTTGGCTGGACACGTCCACACAAGCTTTAGAGGCAACACTTATTGTTGTGGCTCTGAAGTATTGTTTGTTATGATGTGGGTTGCAACAAGGTCAAAACAAGGAAAGGTGGTGTGATTGGTATTGTGCATTGCTATGGTTTATTATTAAGCAACACCCAGTGTGGTTACCACTTTGACTGCAATGGCTAGTGCTTTGATGCAACTCCTGTACGACACAGAGACATGAAACATTGGACTTGCAGATGGTGCAGAAGAGCCATGAGGTGAAGCAGCGAATGGAGAAACTAGGACTGTTCAAGCGAGTGGGGATTTTCATCGACACAGTCAAGGGTCAGTGCTTTGCTGCTTTTCTATCAACGCTTTACCATAGTCAGCTTTGGCCACAAGGATGTGGACCACCATTGTCACCATTATAAACATCATGGGGTTATGTCAAACACACAAAGCTTGATGGGGTGCCATTGGACATGACCCTTGTCACATCATGAGCGATGGCTCAAAAGCCAGTGGACTATAGTCCATGCTATTATCATTTATAGACCTGCTTTTTTCCTAATCCAACTCCAAGAGCAATAACCTAAAACCAGTGTACTCACTTGTTTCATACACTGTAACAAATACAACAAACACACATTCATCACTCAAACCATGTTGTGCAGTGAGCTAGGAAAGAAATTGAAGTGATGTTTCATTGTTACAGGGTCCTGTGCACGGGACAGCTATGAAGTGACGTTTGAAGTGCGGGAGTACAGGCCAGTATCGGGCGGCATCAACACACTGATTGGCAACAATGATGCCAGTTTGGTACATCACAGCTTATTTAGTGACTGCTTGCCTTTCTCTCTCTCTCTCTTTCTCTCTCTCTGCTCTCTCTCTGCATCTGCTCTATCTCTCTGCTCTCTCTCCTTTTATGCGTCTTTTCTGACTTACTCACTGTTTGCTTTTTTTTCAGTTTTTGATTTTTGTGTGTCTTTTGGCTTACAGTTTTCCGTTCTTTCCATATCTTTTTTTCTGTTGTTTGTTTTTGTCTTTTTTCCGCATTTTTTCTTTATTGTATCTTTTTGTTTTGACCTGGTTTTGCTTAATATTTTAGTATGACTTGCCATTTACAGTGTGGACGTAGACATTCCTCCCAGGTTTTGCTTGATACTTTAGTATGACTTGCCATTTACAGTGTAGACATAGACATTCCTCCCAGGTTATGGTTGATACTTTAGTATGACTTGCCATTTACAGTGTAGACGTAGACGTTCCTCCCAGGTTTTGGTTGATACTTTAGTATGACTTGCCATTTACAGTGTAGACATAGACATTCCTCCCAGGTTATGGTTGATACTTTAGTATGACTTGCCATTTACAGTGTAGACGTAGACGTTCCTCCAGGTTTATGGTTGATACTTTAGTATGACTTGCCATTTACAGTGTAGACATAGACATTCCTCCCAGGTTATGGTTGATACTTTAGTATGACTTGCCATTTACAGTGTAGACGTAGACGTTCCTCCCAGGTTATGGTTGATACTTTAGTATGACTTGCCATTTACAGTGTAGACATAGACATTCCTCCCAGGTTATGGTTGATACTTTAGTATGACTTGCCATTTACAGTGTAGACGTAGACGTTCCTCCCAGGTTATGGTTGATACTTTAGTATGACTTGCCATTTACAGTGTAGACATAGACATTCCTCCCAGGTTATGGTTGATACTTTAGTATGACTTGCCATTTACAGTGTAGACATAGACATTCCTCCCAGGTTATGGTTGATACTTTAGTATGACTTGCCATTTACAGTGTAGACATAGACATTCCTCCCAGGTTATGGTTGATACTTTAGTATGACTTGCCATTTACAGTGTAGACATAGACATTCCTCCCAGGTTATGGTTGATACTTTAGTATGACTTGCCATTTACAGTGTAGACATAGACATTCCTCCCAGGTTATGGTTGATACTTTAGTATGACTTGCCATTTACAGTGTAGACGTAGACGTTCCTCCCAGGTTTTGCTTGATACTTTAGTATGACTTGCCATTTACAGTGTAGTCGTAGACTGTTGCTCCCAGGTTTCAGTCCCTTGGTGGGTAAGATCAGAGTGGCCATTTTTCACTAGTTACCATAACAGTATGATTGCTCTGGTGGCTCAGTTCATTGAGGTCCCTACTTTTCTTTCCTTTGAGGGTTGTCACTGTCTGCTGTAGGGCCAAAGATGGGTGTCAACATTACAGTTCAGTGTTCATTCGTTCATTCGTGCTGTTGCTCAGCCAACTGGATTGCTAATAAGTTTGGATATCCTACCTGTGATCCCCCTTCCTCTTGGTTGGGGCATGGGGGTCTAGTGACAGTGTTTGTGTTCGGACAATTTATTAATCAGTGATTGATTGTTGCACTGACTGCATAGTTACAGCCAGTGTGGCAGTAGACAGACTGCATAGTGCAAGAGTGGCAGTAGACTGACTGTATAGTTAATGACAGTAGACTGACTGCATAGTTAGTGCCAATGTGACAGTAGACTGTATAGTGGCAGTGTGGCAGTAGACTGACTGTATAGTGTCAGTGTGACTGTAGACTGATTGTATAGTGTCAGTGAGACAGTAGACTGACTGTATAGTGTCAGTGTGGCAGTAAACTGTATAGTGTCAGTGTGGCAGTAAACTGTATAGTGTCAGTGTGGCAGTAGACTGACTGTATAGTGACAGTAGACTGACTGTATAGTGTCAGTGTGGCAGTAGACGGACTGCATAGTGCAATGTCGCAGTAGACTGCATAGTGAGTGCCAGAGTGGAAGTAGACTGCATAGTTAGTGCCAGAGTGGTAGTAGACTGACTGCATAGTGCCAGTTTCACATAAGATTGGGTGCATAGTGCCGAGTGGCA